>OU015495.1:176024538-176077038 GCA_907164885.2 Dolomedes plantarius | reverse complement strand
AGCATTGCTAAATTTATAAGAAAAGGAAGAATGAAACATCTTTTTCTAAAGAGATATTAAATAATTCCCCCTCCCTGAGAAATAAACCAGTTTTATTTCAATAAGTATCAAATTACTTACCTGAGTTAATTGGCCTGGTTATAAAGATTTCGAGCTTTTTTTCTCTCTGTGAATTGTTTGTACAACATCATAAAAGGGAAGGGTTAGAAATGGCACATGTGTTGTCGGAAAGAAATATAACAGACATTTTTGAATGGAAAGCAAAAAACTTATCACAGTTTTACAATCATTTAAATTTACCTTTTTTTCCAACTCTAATTTTTTTTCGAGTTTGCTTTTAATAACTTTTTTTGCAGATTTGTTCCCTCCGGGCTGCCTGTGTGCTGGAAGAATACTGTCGGGTCGATGTTTCAAGAGGATATATACCGTACTAACTGAAAACCCGCGCTTCGCTACGGAGTACATTCAAATTAAATACAACGGTCAACGTATGCAATTTATGCCAAAAAATAAATATATATATTTATAATAAATGCGATGATCAATGTATACAAATGATGTAAAATATATATCTATCTATATATATATATATATATATTTATAAAAAAATCGTAAGGGATATGCATTTTTTTTTCGATAATATCCAATCGTCTGCTGCATTAGAAAGAGAAAAAAATATTGTTTTTTTGTCTATTTAGTTGTTATGCACGTGACGATAAATTTATTGAAAGTACCAGAAAAAGAAATCAAGTGATCAGCATTTAATAAATTAAATTCTAAAAATTAATCTTTAAAAGTTCACCAAAAATCAGGAAATGGGGATAAAAATTCGAAAAAAATTTCATTTTGAAGGAATTTTTATGATCTTTCTCGTGATAGAAATTTTATAACCCTCAATGTATTATTTTAAATGCAAACGTAAAAAAAGTTTAAAAACAGCTTAAAAATTTAATTTAAAAAAATCTAAGAATTTTTGAAAAATCTTTCTTAGTGCACCCCTACACTATTAGAAGAATCGCCATGCAAAATTTCAGCCCTTTAGGTCCAGCGGTTTGGTCTGTGCGTTGTATGTCAGTCAGTCAGTCAGTCAGTGAATGAATGAGTCAGTTACGGAACTGTTTTATACATATAGATAGCCTTCGGATGAGGACCGTCAAACATATTCGTATTACTTTTACATGGACTATCGGAGCTTTGTTTCCCCCACTTTCTATTTTCCTTTGTACTTCCTTTGCTTACTGATCACTGAAGTTTTATGCATTGCTATATCATCCTACAGTGGGAGGCCCGGCCCATGTACTGTAGTTCCCATTACTCTTCCTGGAGGTCATGAAGGCCCACGTTGTATGTGTTTGTTCGTTGTTGCATAATATTATCCAATTATTCCTTTGAATTAACCCCCCCCCCACACACACACACACATAAACTGCCACAAATAAAAAAAAAGAAAGAAGAAAAAAAAAACGAAATATGAAAACTCGAAATTTTATCACAGAATTAACAACAATTCTAAATAAATGCTTCGCTTCGTCTACGGCCAAACAGAAAACAAATGATTTTAATTCTCAGATAAAATGCGATACTTTCAATATCTGTAATTATTCCGATTCGGATCTGGTAATAAAACTATGATGATAAACTTATCAGAAAGATTCGATACCGTCAGATAATTTGGAAACAATTAGAGTATTAAATACGAGAGCGGAAGAAGAATATGTTTTCCATTACACTTGAGCTTTGGAGTAATTAACGATAACGTAAGATCCCCCCGAAATAATTTTATAAATAGCTGGGATTTCGATGTGTGAAATAGATGGGGAAAGAGAGCGGAATTAAAACATTGCAATTTTAACGTAATCCAAGTTTATCCCTTTTTATTCTTGCCAGACAATTTATGTTTGTTTATCAAGGTATTGATAAGTGAAGTTGTTTGAATATCACGTGTTATTTGGCGTTGAATGTTCCTTAGATTGCTGCTTCGAAGATATTTTGATGCGGAAATTGAAATCTTTATGAAAGACAACGCTTTGTAAAAATAAAAAATAATAATGTAGCACTCTGAATCTTTCAACTAAAATCTCGCTAAATCTTACTTTATTTTTCAAACATGTGGAAATGAAAAATGAAGAGACCCATTTAGTCATTCATATTTGCTTTCTATTGAATTGTAATGATGATATGCTAGGACGAGTAATTCATCGTGGCACAAACGAATTGATTGGGGTCCGTGCCACAATCGATCGGAACCGAAAATAAAACATCTTGATGCGGAAATTGAAGTCTTTATGAAAGACAATGTTTTGTAAAAAAAAATAATAATGTAGCACTCTGAATCTTTCAACTGAAATCTCGCTAAATCTTACTTTATTTTTCAAACATGTGGCAATGAAAAATGAAGAGGCCCATTTAGTCATTCATATTTGCTTCCTATTGAATTGTAATGATGATATGCTTGGACGAGTAATTCATCGTGGCACAAACGAATCGATTGTGGTCCGTGCCACATTCGATCGGGACCGAAAATAAGTTTTTCTCTTGGTGATGCGATACAAAGACAGTCGATTGTGACTGAAAATAATCTTTTCTGGTGGTATACCGGAAGTTGTTATTTGCTCGCTTCTCTACGTGAAACACTGGTCCGTGTCACAATCGTTTACCGCAATCAATTGCGGCACGGTTCAGCGTCTCATATAGATCAGCGAACGGATAGCGAACTTCCTGAATACCGGCAGGAAAACTTATTTTGATAACTCTCTACTACTTTTACCCACACTTTTTTTAAAGGCAAAATCTTTATCTCAAAATAAAAAGTTTAATATCAATTGCTCTTTTACCCCTAAGAATCTCGACTCCACGACATAAAATGATTTCATATTTATATAAATGTCATATAATTCATTTTGACCTGTCCACTGCTGTCATAAGACCGACAGTTGGTAACATCATAACAGAGCAGGCAATAGTGATACAAACAATTGTTTTCTTGCACTTTATCTGTCATTGACAAAAAGTTGGCCTGGAAACGCGATTCAGAGTGCACTGAAAACGATACGCTGGACATGCTAAGGGTTATTCCTTAGTAAATAAATAGACTGTGATTCTTGCAGAGTTTTCTAAATTTATTCTGTTTAACCTTGGTTTAAAATTTTTAAAAAATGCAAAATAAATTGAAATAAAATATTTTAAGGCCGGGATAAACGTTGATATACCCTTTTTGTCATCTATTATAATTTCGTAATTTCAATTTAACATATCGAACACACAATATCAAGGTAAATTTCTGATTCAAGTTTTATCTGAAAAAAAGAAGCATTAGATTTTATCATGAATAAATCATTTTTTTTTTGCAACATTCCTAAAATCTACATATTTTTGAGTTAAACACCATTTGAGCAATTTCTCAGACGCTCGGATCCATCGAAATGTATTGAAGAAATGAATGGATGAAGGTGTCATGTGTCTCTCACATAGCAGCATTGAATATCCATTGATAAATTTTGAGAACCATTTATTTGTTGGGATATTCAATGCTCATTCCCCGTTTGTCGCCAAGGTTGCCGTACTTATGTCTGTACTTCGCTTCTTGTCTCTCTGGCTTGCATGTGTTTCACAAGAGGGGCCAGTTCTAGTAGGCACTGCACGTTAATTCTTTTACTTAATGTATATAGTTGCTGCTGTAAATAAAGTTTGATGTTACAACTCTGCTAGTCGTCTTTCCTAAAATTAACCTAAAAATATTTATTAGATACTCAAAGATGTGAGGTATAGTCATCAATGCCAAAAATAAAAACTTTTTTTGAAAAATTGTGACAGTCACTGTTATCCCCTTGTTTCTTCCATTCATTCGAGCGTCTGGGTAATTGTTAGAATTTTTCAAAATATAAAAAAAATGATTTTTGAAAAATTTTTATGTAACACCTTCATGCAATCGTGTTCACAATTCTTTAATTCAACCATGTGGGAAAAGAAGCAGCATATATTACTATGCGATTGATGCCTTTCAAAATGTAACGGGCAAAACATCCTGTGCGACTGAATGATTTGAGTTGCTGGATTAAGGCCGTCCGCACACGGAGCAACTCAAAAGAAACTGATAACCGACTCCAATCACAAACCAGTCCGTGATGAGTCGTAACCTATGTAATTGAATGGAGTACACGCACACGGCGCAACTGGTTACAAACCCGTCAGCAACGCGTTTGTAATCAGTCGCAGGCAACTCAACGTGTCGAGTCGCTAGCAACTTCAGTCGCCAGTTTCTCTTGCGTTGTGCGTGTTATTACACAATCTATGTTACAGCCGCTCTTTTGGCAAGCTTCCAAATGACGTACACGTGACTTCTGCCTAGCAATGAAATGAAATTATAACGTTTTTTGTTGAATGGAATATATGTGCGCCCATATATACAGTCCTTTTTTAAACGATTGATCAAAGACAATCTATTGTGGCGAATTTTTAAAATAAATTAATTTCTGATAATAATTTAACTAAAAATAATGCCCGGAATAATGATGCTCTTCCTTCCATGACAGGTCGCAAACTATTGATTTGAATCACTTTTGAGTCGGCCCGTGTGCGAAGCCGCATCACTAACGAGTTTGCAACCGATAAGCAATTTCAGTCGCTAACTAGTTGAGTTTCCTTTGAGTCACTCCGTGTGCGGACGGCCTAACTGTTCATAGCAACTCAATTCGCAAACGTGGTTACCGGAAAGTATGTAGATGGCACTAAAAAAACTGGCATTCCGAGTACAAGGAGCATCGGCGAAACAGAATGGTAAGAATAAGGCTGTCTACACCCGGAGCTACTCAAAAGAAACTGATCACTGACTCCAGTCACAAACCAGTCCGCGATGAGTCATAACCTATGTAATTGAATAGGGCCACGCAGACGGCGCTACTGGTTACTTACCCGTCAGTAACGCGTTAGTAATCAGTCAGACGCAACTCAACGTGTCGAGTCACTAAGAACTTCAGTTACCAGTCTCTCATTCGTTGTTCGTGTTATTACGCAATCTATTTTGACAATTTTTTTAAATAAATTAATTTCTAATAATAATTTAATTAAAAAATGAACAATCAACAAATTAATATCATATTGGTGGGTGAAGTGGAAAAATATCCGGTTTTATACAATTTAAAGTTAAAATTTCTTCCAATATATGGATGAACCCAAAATTTTCTTCTTAATCTATTTCTTCTGTAACGATAACAGTAATAAAACAACACTGATTCATCACTGGAATCATCACTGCAATCATTATCCATGGTAGCCCGGAATAACGACGTTCTTCCTTCCATCATAGGTAGGAAACTATTGATTTGAATAATTTTTGAGTAGGTCCGTGTACGGACCCGCACCACCAACGAGTTAGTAACTGGTAAGTAATTTCAATCACTAACCAGTTCAGTTTCCTTTGAGTAGTTCCGTGTGCAGATGGCCTTAGTATATGAATTAACAAACATGAAATCAAATGACTGACAGATACATTGCTTTTGTCGGCATTATTAATTTATACAGTCTCCTTTACTTTAAGTACATGAAACCGGTAATTGCACTGAAATTCCATATTTTATTACCTGTAAAATAGGTAACACTGAAAATATGCAGAAAGCCGGTCAATAGAGAAGTAATTAAAACAAACATTAACATCTCCAGCTGCAATCGACCGGTTCTGTTTGCATTATCATATCCATGTGTTGCGAATTTAGCAAAATTCATGATAGACTATGTAACTTTACAAAATGCACTTGTTGATTTCTGTAAGGACTTTGCCTTAAATTAAAGACTGCCAGACTTTTTGTATTTAATGCTTTAATTGCACTTCTCGACTAAATACAGGCTATTTACGATATATATAAAAAAAAGGTTAAATTCATGGTTTCACGACATCGATGAAGAAGGTCATACCTGATTTGTAGCTGCACTCATTTAAGTCTATTTAAACCGGCAGTATCTCCTTGTCTCAGGCTCCATCGTCAATCTTTATTCATCTTTGAATCTCTAAAAATCACTGAATTCGCATTCGACGAATTTATATACCCCAGCTGAACGTTCTCGAAAGGTCTGGTATTGCCGCCTTTCTTTATTCAGTTACACTCCCAAACGAATAAGCTCCTCTGGTCGGCAACTCCCCTTTGGTAGCTGGTTTACTGTTCCACAAGCTGTCAGTAGCACTGGCAGCCTTTATGTCGCCAGCAACTGTCTGTCTGCAACTGTCTGTCTGTTACTGTCTGTCTGCAACTGTTTAAATCAATTATGTGCACAAACCGCGCGTTGGCTTGTCTTCCCGGATTTCCCACGCACAAAATATTCGCTATTGTACGGAGGCGCTACACTTCCATTTCTTAGTCACCATTAAAAATTCACAGAAATCCCTCATTAGGAATTTCTGTACCTTCCAAGTACACGTCGATTATGTCTTGCAGAGGAGTCCATAGCGAGGGCGAAACCTGCGTCCAAGGCAACCTGTACGCCAGAGATATGTATTACTGTGCTTAAAGAAGCATTGGTCCCGTATTTCGACATTTCATTGCTCTGGTTCAATGTTCCGCTAATGGTTAACTTAGTTTTTAAAGGAAAATTTAAAATTAGTTTTCCTACTTCTTTTTTTCTTTTTTTTATCTTTTCCACGAAGAAATCGAACATCCTATTTTATCATTTAAAAATCTACGACTTTCGTTACAATAGCCCAGGTGCTGGAAACAACCGGAACTTCTTTACTTTGATCGCGAGGAAAGAAAGGCAACTATTTCTACGCCGCAGATTTATTTATTTTTTGAAAAAGTGACTAGTGAGGAAAAAAAATTGTAGATATATATTATTGTGCTTAAAGAGATATATATTATTGTGCTTAAAGAAGCTCTGGTCCCGTATTTCGACATTTCATTGCTCTGGTTCAATGTTCCGCTAATGGTTAACTTAGTTTTTAAAGGAAAATTTAAAGTTAATTTTCCTATTTCTTTTTTCCTTTTTTTTTAATCTCTTCCGCGAAGAAATCGAACATCCCATTTTATCATTTAAAAATCTACGACTTTCGTTACAATAACCCAGGTGCTGGAAACAACCGGAACTTCTTTACTTTGATCGCGAGGAAAGAAAGGCAACTATTTCTACGCCGCAGATTTATTTATTTTTTGAAAAAGTGACTAGTGAGGAAAAAAAATTGTAGATATATATTATTGTGCTTAAAGAGATATATATTATTGTGCTTAAAGAAGCTCTGGTCCCGTATTTCGACATTTCATTGCTCTGGTTCAATGTTCCGCTAATGGTTAACTTAGTTTTTAAAGGAAAATTTAAAGTTAGTTTTCCTATTTCTTTTTTCCTTTTTTTTTAATCTCTTCCGCGAAGAAATCGAACATCCCATTTTATCATTTAAAAATCTACGACTTTCGTTACAATAACCCAGGTGCTGGAAACAACCGGAACTTCTTTACTTTGATCGCGAGGAAAGAAAGGCAACTATTTCTACGCCGCAGATTTATTTATTTTTTGAAAAAGTGACTAGTGAGAAAAAAAATTGTGACCAGTGCAACTGAGATAGTCAGTTGCTGAATTTATACGCTCACGCCAGCTCGAGTGGCAGTCGGGGTTGCCATAAGGGGTGGTTTCGCCCCTAAAACTGCCATCTCGGGTAAACAGGGTGAAAGCTCGAGAAACAGATGGCTAAAGATTGAACGAGATTATGCGTATATAACCACAGGAGTTAATTACTAATAGACGACTTGTTAATTATAAGCATTAAAAATGTGTTTAACCACTCCAGAAATAATTATAAATCTTATATACATGAAAAGACATTGGAATTGTGACCAGTGCAACTCAGATATTCAGTTGCTGAATTTATACGTTCACGCCAGCTCGAGTGGCAGTTGGGGTTGCCATAAGGGGTGGTTTCGCCCCTAAAACTGCCATTTCGGGTAAACAGGGTGAAAGTTCGCGAAACAGATGGCTAAAGATTGAACAAGATTATGCGTATATAACCACAGGAGTTAATTACTAATAGAGACTTGTTAATTATAAGCATTAAAAATGTGTTTAATCACTCCAGAAATAGTTATAAATCTTACTATATACATGAAAAGACATTGGAATCTATATATTTAAGTTGAAAAATCGATTCTTTGGGTAGCCTGTGGGAGGAAACTACTGAATTCACTTTCTTCATTTTGGTCTTAAGCGAAATATTTTAATCTCTAGATGTGTCAAATTGGGTTTTCTGTAACCGCAATTTCTATTAATTAGCGATAATTTAGAATTAAAAATTCCCTAAGCACGAAGCCGTATAAACACATTAGTTTGTTTCTGCGCATGTTCAGTGACATGTTTAAATATGGCTTTAGATATTCCCTAAGCACGAAGCCGTATAAACACATTAGTTTTTTTTCTGCGCATGTTCAGTGACATGTTTAAATATGGCTTTAGATATTCCCTAAACACGAAGCCGTATAAACACATTAGTTTGTTTCTGCGCATGTTCAGTGACATGTTTAAATATGGCTTTAGATATTACCTAAGCACGAAGCCGTATAAACACATTAGTTTGTTTCTGCGCATGTTCAGTGACATGTTTAAATATGGCTTTAGATATTCCCTAAGCACGAAGCCGTATAAACACATTAGTTTGTTTCTGCGCATGTTGAGTGACATGTTTAAATCTGGCTTTAGATACTTACTAAGTACAAGACCACATAAACACGTTAATTCGTTTAGTCCGAAGAATCTCTCCAGCTCTCTGTCTCTGCCATTTTTATTTTTAATTATGTTTGTGAGATTTAGGGCCTGTTCACATAGGAGTCCATTGCGTTGCGTTAAGGAAAAGATGACGTTGAGACGAAAATAAACCAATCATAGGAGTTAAAAATTTCATTGCTAATCGTTTGGAGGCCTATGATTGGTTTATTTTCGTCTCAACGTCATCTTTTTCTTAACGCAACGCAACGGACTCCTATGTAAACAGGCCCATAGAATTAAATCTGGCGGAAATTGTTTATTTCGTGCTGTTGAGTAACCATATTTCTTTTTATTCGGTTCAATAGTAATTTTTTAAAGTGTATTTCTCTATTCTTAATATTACGATTTTCAACATTTCGCAGTGATATGTTGAGTATAACTTGTGTACCTTTTCTTTGAGTTTGGTTTGAGTTTAATTTCTGTACAGTTGTGTACATTTGTGTTTTAGCCAACTAGTATCTATATATTTAAGTTGCTAAGCCGACTTTTTGGGCAGCCCGTGAGAGAAAACTACTGCTTCAATTTACTTCATTTTGGCCTTAAACGAAAGATTGCAATCTGTAGATTTGTGAAATTTGGTTTGTGCAATCGCAATTTCTATTAATGAGCGATAATTTTTAATTAAAAATTGGTTTTTTCGCATGCTCAGTGGCATCTTTAAATCTGGCTTTGGAATCTCGCTGTTTCTGCGCATGCTCAGTGGCATGTTTTAAGGATAAACATGTTTATTCCGAGGAGTCTTTCTAGATCGCTCTCTGCCAATTTTATTTTTATGATAATCATGTTTTTGAAATATAAGATTAAACCTGATGGAAATTGTTTATTTCACTCTGTTTAATGAGTGATCATTCACAATTTTAAAAAAATTTGTTTCTGCGCGTGCTCAGTGACATTTTTAAATCTGGCTTTAGATACTCGCTAAGCACGAGGCCGCTTAAACACACTAATTTTTTTTGCGCGTTATTATAATTTTCAACATTTGGCAACGATGCGTTGGGTATAATTTGAGTTAGTACATTTATTTACTATTAGGCGTCATGTTTTGACGGGTACCAACTAGTTATACACTGAAGTGTCACTGAATTAGGGATACCTACCTAGTAACGAGTTGGGCCTTCTCTGGCCTTGATAACGGCTGCCACACGACGAGGCGTAGATTCAACAAGTTTCTGGAAACGTTCCACGGGAATGGCTTGCCAAATATTGGCTAAAGCTGTCCATAATTCAGTAAGGTTCTTTGGTGCTGTGTGATGGCCTTTCACGCCTTGTTCCCAAACATCCCAAAGATACTCAATAGGATTTAAGTCTGGGCTTCTAGGTGGCCAATTCATGACAGATAAGTCAGATGAATGCTCATCCAACCAGCCAGTAGCCAACCGGGACTTGTGAGAGATATAGTTGTCTTGCTGGAAAACTCCATTACCGTGCGGATAACAGAACAGCATAAACGGATGGAGGTGATCACCCAGCAACTCTACGTGCCGAATTGCATTGAGGGAGGTTGGTACACGCACCAAAGATCCCAAACTGTGCCACGAAAAAACACCCCAGACCATGATTGAGCCACCATGCCCTTGTACAGTTCCAGCCAAGCATGCAGGATCCATGGCTTCATGAGCCTCACGTCATATTCTCAGCCTCGCGTCGGCGTTAAGTAGTCGGTATCGAGACTCATCACTCCATGCTACTCGTTTCCAGTCCTCTACACTCCAGTCTCTGTGCTCTCTTGCCCAGGCAAGACGTGCAGCCCGATGGCGAGTATAGAGCAATGGTACTCTTGTAGGTCGACGGCTCCCGAAACCCATACGGTGAAGCGAGCGTTGCACAGTACGTTTACTGACTGTACGACTGGCAGCGTCATTAAACTGGGTGGTAATTTGAGCTAATGTTTGGCTTCGCTGGCTACGTACAATACGCCTGAGCCGTGTCTCACCACGCACTGTCAAGGCTAATTGTCCTTTGCAGTTTGCCCGATCGCTAGTTTTTTTTTCCACCATCCATGTATTCTTGGTATACTCTTGACACTGTCGATCTTGAAAATCCTAGCTGTCTGACGATTTCGGAAATTGAATGACCCATGCGTCGTGCACCTACGATTTGTCCGCGATCGAACGCGTCTAAATAAGGCAGTTTACCCATACTGGCAATTCCAACAACTAATTCAGAACAACCACAGTACGCGCTATATATGCAGTTTCCACAGCACCCTCACTTGCGCATACATGATGCGCAGCGCTACACAATTTGCATAGGCTTTGCTATCCCTAATTCAGTGGCACTTCAGTGTACTTAAGCTCTGATAAAAAAAATTAAATCGCAATTCTGAACCCTTTGTTCTATTAGTTTAATGTTTCAACATTTTACATTAGCATCTCGATAATAATGAACATAATATTTCACAAATAATTTAAGGTTACTATTTTTTTCGTTTACAATAATAAGCATCAGATTTTATCATTTATAAATCAATTAACTTTCTAACCAATGGCACAACAGTCCATTAAGGACCCAGTCCTGTGGTGCCCATCTCCGCTTTCTTGACGTGGGCTTGGCGTGCCATACAGCATATGTCTCGAGCAGGTGGTCAGCCTGCCGCGCGACCCCCGGAGTAAGTTCCCAAGCATGCCTGGTCCTCATTTTATTGACCCACTCAAGGGATGAAAGGCTGAGTCGACTTTGCCCAGTCGTCCTGGTCTAACCCTGGATCCGTGGTGCGGCAGCTTGAAGCTTTTTGCCACTACGCCACTTGGCGTCGTAATAAGGCAATTAGCCAAATTATATTCTAGGTTTTTATTTTTTATTTTTAAGGGAACAAGGGATCTTCAACCTCGATTTTTTTTTAAATTTTCAATTTTTAGCTCTATATACAACATGAGAAAAAATAATGTAATTTTTTACTACATTGAAAACCCAAAATAAGGATTTTTCTTTTTGGCAGAATAATGCCTGTTTATCAAATTTTTTTTCAAAAATGTTTACATTTTCCAAAATGCTCCGAGCGCATTCCATATCAGTTAAAAACCTTATTTTTTTGTAATTTTAAGTTCACCTTATGTATATAAACATAAATGTGCACTAAATTTTTCATGTATAAATCTAAAGTATTCTCGGGGCCTTGGTATGTCTTTTGGGCTTACCTGCATCCTATTCAGAAAGTTCCCCTTGAGGCAACTGATTTGGTTAGGCTCCCTGATGACGAAACCTGTCGGTTACCTCTATGTTGTTTTATGGTTCAGTTCCGGCTCTTAAACAGAATCTTGCCCAGAGTGCTTGATTTCTGTTTGTTTTTTGTCTATATTCGTATTATTTTTATCTATCTCTGTTGGATAATTTATCTAAAGTATTAAACAATTTTTTTTAATCATGCCTATTATTTTTTATGATTTTGTGTGTTTTTACTTTGTTTCAGAGTATATAATTTTGAAAAATATTTGTGGTTTCAAAACACTATGCATTTTTTTTATGACAAACACTTCTATTACAAATCCTGAGAAATTTGAAAGAAATCAGAAGAAAAGGAATGGGCATGGAAAAACTTTGAAAAATTTGTAGCATTTTTGAAGAATTTTTCGATGAACAAGCCTTATTCTTCCTCAAAATTCTTAGTTTTGAATTCTAAGTAACTTCAATGCAATAAAAAAGAAATTTAATTAAATTTTGAAGTAATCAGAAGAAAAATAATGCGCTTGGAGAACTTTGAATAATTCTAGAATTGTTGAAGAATTTTTTGATAAACAAGTCTTATTCTTCAAGAAAATTCTTATTTGTGAATTATAAGTTACTTCAATGTAGTTAAAAATAAAATGAATTAAATTTGGAAGAAATCAGAAGAAAATGAATGCGCTTGGATAACTTTGAAAAATTCTAGCATATTTGCAGATTTATTTGATAAACAAGTCTTATTCTTAAACAAAATTCTTATTTGTGAATTCTAAGTAACTTCAATGTAGTAAAAAATAAAATTAAATAAAATTTGGAAGAAATCAGAAGAAAATGAATGCGCAAGGAGAACTTTGAAAATTATAGCATTTTTGAAGAATTTATTGATGAACAAGTCTTATTCTTCAACAAAATTCTTATTTGGGAAGTCCAAGTAACTTCAATTCAGTAAAAAATAAAATTAAATCAAATTTGGAAGAAATCAGAAGCAAATTAATAAGAATTGAGAACTTTGAAAATTTTTCGTATTTTTGAAGAAATTTTTGTTAATTAAGTCTTATTCTTCCACAAAATTCTTATTTGTGAATTCTAGTAACTTTAATGTAGTAAAAAAGAAAATTAATTAAATTTGGAATAAATCAGACGAAAATGAATGCGCATGGAGAACTTTGAAAATTTCTAGCATTTTTGATGTATTTTTTGATAAGCAAGTCTTATTCTTCCCCAAAATTCTTATTTGGGAATTCTAAGTAACTTCAATATAATAAAAAAGAAATTTAATTAAATCTGGAAGGAATCAGACGAAAATGAATGCGCATGGAGAACTTTGAAAATTTCTACCATTTTTGATGTATTTTTTGATAAGCAAGTCTTATTCTTCCCCAAAATTCTTATTTGAGAATTCTAAGTAACTTCAACGTAATAAAAAAGAAATTTAATTAAATCTGGAAGGAATCGGACAAAAATGAATGCGCATGGAGAACTTTGAAAAATTTGAGCATACTTGAAGAATTCTTGATAAACAAGTCTTATTCTTCCAAAAAATCCTTATTTGTGAATTCTAAGTAACTTCAATGCACTAAAATATTGACTATACTGATGTGGTATATAAAGTTAAACATTGAAAAAATATAGGAAAAGGATATCGAAGGTCCCTTGTCCCCTTAATAGAGCATCTTCTACCATAAATGCCTGGAGTATGCAACGCGTCTGTATTATTCGATCACATACCCCTGCGTGGCAGATGTTTAACCAAAATCTGGCTGAAATATTCATGTACCCATCACGAGTGAGATATGGAGCTTTTGGCATGGGATCTTCAAGCCAGCGTACATGGGAATGCCAATATAAAAGTGACATTCGGAGTTGTCGGAAGGATTGCTCTTGACAGCCCAAATAGAATGTTCAGTGGATAGAGTAAATAATTGAATAATAGTGAGAACCTTGACGAATGTAAGAATTTACAACCAAATAAAATCATTAATTATGATATTTTAACAAATGCTAGGCGTGGAATGTAAAACTGAAAAATATTGAGATAATAACATATATTATTTTACTTAAGGCGACAATGGACCTTCAGATTGACAAAAATATGTCCCCAAAACAATTTTTTTTTTCTTTCAGAAAATGATTCTGCAACTCATCAGATTTAACTTTAAAAAAAAGTATGTTGATCCGATCCTTATTAACCGAGTTATAAGTATTTTTTTAAAACGTAAACAATGGAAATGTTAGTCAAATTAAAACTTTAAATGCCATTTTCTCAAAACAGATTTTCATGTCGTTTCGGTAAGTTCAAAATGTTCCATGCGTCATAATTTTTCTTGAATTTTCATAAAATTTCATAAAATGATTATTTATATATGTTACAATAAAACTTAGTAATCAATTCATTACACTATTTTAAAACAACTTAAAATTTTTACAGCAGAAAAATTTTTTTGATAAAATTTTGCATAAAATAACCTATTTTTATCGATTTCTTTTCTAGTTTTTATAAATATGACTGTAAATCAAATATTGCTACTAACTTTTATTATAACTATATAAAGCTAGCTTAAGAGAGAAAATTAGATATCCGAGACAAAAATTAATGCGCATGGAGCATTTTTAAATAGAGTAATTAACAAACTGATTTTATTTAATATCTTAATTAACTACATTCTGATTTATTTTTTAAATTTAGAATATTCATCTCTAAACAACACTGTATAAGTATACAAAATTTCATAGCAATTGGTTAATAAATTTTAAAAAAAAGTTTTTCATGGTCCATTGTCGCCTTAAGGTTGCTGTGTAATAACCATATTGGATTTGCTCACCTCAATATTAAGCTATGGAGAAAATGTGTCCAAGGATTGCCGACTTGGATTTAAAGATTTTTGAAAAAATACTGTACTCCGTAATAGAGAAAAAAATTTTATTCTTTGGGGTAATTTTCGTTTTTTTTTTTGTTTAATGGAAGTAGTATTTTAAATTTTAAATGATTCGGGGGAAAAAATCTAGTACAGTCAGACCCCGTTATTACGAACTTCAGGGGATGAAAGATTTTGTTCGCTTTATCCGGTGGTTTGCTATATCCAAACCGTTAAGAAAAATGCTAGAGTTCACAAAATGTATAAATCATTAGTTGCATTGTTTATTCAATAATGATGTATTAAAAAATGATAAAATTTATTAAAAATGACCATTAACGAATTTAATTGACTAAAATCGATTAGATTAAACTGACACAATACTAATTAAATTACGTACAATAGGAAAACGGCGGTACCAACATTGTCGTTAGCTATGTCTGCGAGTTCGTTATACACCCGGTTCGCTATAACGGGGTTCGACTGTATATTGTGTTTTAAACTCTTATAAATTACTTTGGTGGGCGATATTTATAAAATGAATCCTATTGCAAGGTGCAGAAAAGTTGAGGCTATCTGAAAATACCATTTTAACCCCTTCCTTCTCGCTCCCGTGAAAGTCACGGGGTGAGTTTTCGCCTTATATTTCTCGTGCCCGTGATATTGCCTGGCTGGAGTGTCCAAAAGTAACGCACCAAAAAGATTAAAACAATACGTTTCATTTACCCTGAAAAAAAAATATTTCTTATTTTACATACCAGATGGCAGCACCAGACTATTTATAATGAAATTGGGGATGGTTTATTTTAAACTAGATATGACAGATCAAGAAATAAATGGAATCCTCCGAAAAAAATAGGCACTTTTATTACCGTTTTATTGGCAATTATGCGATCGTTAAGGGGTTAATAGGATAATTAGCATTTATGTAGCTGCAAATAGTAGACAAATTTCCTCCATAGGTTTACATTCAGGTGAGAGAATCCAGTAGAGTTACTACAAAGCAACCTTAAGTGGACAAGAGACCTGCAACCGCGAATTTTCAAAATATTTAAATTTTAATTCTAGATACAAAATTAGAATAATTTGTATTATCTTTTACAACATTGAAGACAATTAGAATTCAATATAAGGATTTTTGACAGAATAATGCCTGTTTTTCAAAATTTTTTTAAAAAATGCTAGCATTTTTTAAAAGGCTCCATGGGTTTTCCCGATCATTAAAAAACCATAACTTTTTTATTATAAGTTTACCGAATATTTACAAACATTATTGTGCATTAATTTTTGTTGTAAGAGTCTAAAGCATTAAATAATATTTTTTTTAATCTGCCTGTTATTTTACATGATTTTGCACATTTTTGTTTCATTTCATAGTCCATAAATTTGAAAATTATTTGTTGTTTCAAAGAATTATGCCCAGTTTTGTGGCAAACAGTTGAATTTACGTGCTTGATAAATTTGGAAGAAAATCAGAAGAAACTGAATGCTCGTGGAAGATTTTGAAAAATTCTAGAATTTTTGAAGAATTTTTTGAAGAACTTATTAGCATAATTGAAAACATTTTGAAAAACAGGTCTTTAACAAAATAATTATTTGTCAACTCTGTGTCTTCAATATAGTAAAAAATAATATTAATTATTCTCATTTTGTACGTAAATTATTGAAAATGAAAAAAAAGCTTTTGAAGGTCTCTTGTCCATTTAATCCTAACTTCCCGTGAATACCATATAGTTCTGAATGTGTCACGTGACTTTTACATTAGTTACAGTTACAAACATTTATCTTAAGCGTATAATATAATATTTTTATAGCATATTCTAAATTTATTTTTTTCTTAAATTCATAATCTTCTTACACAGCTAGAAA
This sequence comes from Dolomedes plantarius, assembly GCA_907164885.2. NCBI lineage: Eukaryota > Metazoa > Arthropoda > Arachnida > Araneae > Dolomedidae > Dolomedes > Dolomedes plantarius. The sequence goes on along the minus strand of OU015495.1, from coordinate 176,060,416 downwards.
TTTCCTTACTGATAAACCATGTAAAGTTTATCTTTTATTATGGTCCATCGATAGAGAAATACAAACTCATAAATACGTTTTGATCTATTTTTATGTATAAATACAATCCATCTAAGTAATTATCAAGACATTTGTAAAAGACAAAAAAAAGTTCTTATGAAGCGCGTATAAAAAACAGAAGAAAATGGATAACATATACGTAAATTAGTTAACTAAAAAATTTATCCTATGACAAAATATTATAAAAGTAAAATTATATAATGGTTAAAAAACCTCCGTTTGCTTTATTATTTTCACGGACCATGACTGATTTTTTTATGATACAACAAGCAGACAAAATTGAACTAAATTTTATCCTTTTATACTGGTTGAATGGACTTTTCTCGTATCTAAAAATAAGTACATTCAATGACGTGTATCATATTTCCAATAACCATAGAAAACATAATGCTAAGGTTGAGGTTCGACTATTCCAACGTTTTAGATACAATAAAGACTTAAGTTTTCATAATTATTTTTTATATTAAATAGTTGTTTTTCACAACACGCGCTTTATTAATGATTTGTCCAACTCCATTTCATTAACCTATACATAGGGATACGTAAATTTCGCATAAAAAATATCTAAATTTCACAACAAAAAAAGTATAATATATCAAATTTTGCATTTATTCTTTAAAAAAAAGTAAATTTAAAAAATTTCGCGTATATTAAAAAATTACAATTTTACTTACTTTGATAGGTAAGTATCCAAATTCTAAGTCAAAAGCTAACATTGTACATTATTCTCTACATTAAGTTACCTAAATCGTTACCATCTGTCATTAATTACTATATAGTACATACTAAAATATCTCAGCATCTACGCTTTTAACGGGACTATAGAAGCTTTGTTTAGCTACCTTTACAAAGTTAAGTTAGCAGCATTTCGTTGCAATTAAAATCTGCATAACATTAGCAGGCGTCTCTTGATTTACTACTGTATAAGTAGCTGAAATACTCTTGACTTTGGCACTCAAGAGACGCTCTTGAATCGACTAAATTGCTCCTCAAAACTTTATGGTCGATTTTTACAGTTAGATTTTTAGGTTCGACTCGGGTACGGGCAAACTGTCCGTGTGAAATTCGGAGCAAATCCGATGGAGCATGAGATTTCTCAGTTATAGACCTCGGATGGTCTTAGTTAAGCAATTATGTTAACCTATTCCTTACGAGGTGGGATAGCATGTATCCTAAGAATACGGTCCCAAAAATGTATATATATCACGTATATATATATATATATATATATATATATATATATATATATATATATATATATATATATATATAAAACCCCTTTAATGGCCGTTCTTATAAAGGGGGTATGAAATTTTCCGTTTTAAAGAGGGTTTAGAAAAATTGGCCCCGTAAGCTAAAGGTTAATAAATTATTGCTATTATCACCTAATTTCGCTTAAAAAGCCGTTTATCACCGAGTTTTCGACGAAAAGTAGTAAAAGAAATAATTGTTGCATTTATCCTTTCATATCGGCAAATTTCGCATTTATTCGCATCTATTTCGTAAATACGAAAATTACGTATCCCTACTTATACACATCTATTTTTTAAAATACTTCAGTATTCAATCTGCTATATACTACCTACCTTAAAAAAGCACTAAAGGACGTTTATTTAATGTAAAATAATATAAAAATGGTAGAGTTTTAATTAAAAAAAGAGCCTGTATTTTTTACAGTAAAAAAATCGAAATAATATTAAACTCGTATCAAATAATATAAATGTTCTTCATTCTCTCCGATGCTTCTCGTTCTTATATCAGAGCCCGAGACTTAACTAAAACTTTCTTCGCCTGGAGCAAGCTGTCAATTGAGGTCCCGAGATGAGAAAATAAAGTATTTTCATCTCTTCAGAAACTATAACAAAGCGTCAGTTTCAGCATTTTACTTTCTGCAAGTGTTTACTTTGATAACAGCTTGTTTACAAGAAGTAATTTTTTGGTTTAATCCTCCAAGAATAAAACCATTACATTCATGAATATTAATACAATTCCAGGTCTCAAATTTTGTCATGAGAAAAAAAAATCGATGGCGAAGTACGCAATAAAGTGACACAGTATCCTCATGGCTTCATTCCATCAACCAACCAGTAACTGCGTTATTATTCATTAAATTAAATATTAATTCAATCCCTTTTTTTCTCGGGGAAAAATATTTTATAGTGATCTCGTATGCATAAATGAATGAGAATCTAGATAGAAGTGCTTGATTGAATTGATTGATGAAGCTCATAAGTCATATGCGATGACAAAATCAATTAAACAGAACTTTAATTGATTTTTGCCAATCCCATGAATATAGAATCACGCTGGGAGACTTTTTGGTGAGATTTCGTTTTATCTGAATACTTTATCATTTTCTGAGTATTAATTTTTCGCTAAAATATTTTTAATTGAAGTTTTCTTGTGTGTTTGTGAAATCAATATTTTCTCCCGTTCACCTCTCCTTCCCCCTTTTTTTTTTTTGGGGGGGGGGGGTGATTTCGGTAAATAAAAATATTAGCAGTGTAATTAAGGTTTGCAAACTTCAAAAGCAAATGACCGAGGGAAGCATTGTTGTCGAGCGGCTTATTTTAACAATTCGAGTAATTTTGATCATAATAAATTCTCTCTCGGAAACCTGACACATCTTTTAATCCAATATAATTTATAAAATTGTGATGAAATTAAAGAAAAAAATAGTAATTCCCCCTGAATGCTTTTAAAGTTAAATTAGTGCCCATTAGGAATCAATTGTTAATCTCAAACATATAGGAAATTACCGGAAAGCGGAACACATACTAACGACAAAATATTTTAATGTTATTTTAATTATGAAACGTCAGCGTTCCAAATTTTTCAGTCCTAATTTTTTTTAAATGTCCTTTTAATTTTCTCTTTAGTATCTCCATAATTTATTTTACCAAGACCTTGAAAATATATTTTGATGTCTCATATAATATTTACACCTAATTTAAGAATTCATATGGTAACACTAGCTGAAAACCCGAACTTCGCTACGGAGTACATTCAAATTAAATACAACGGTCAATGTATGCAATTAATGCCAAAAAAAAATATATGTATATATATATTTATAATAAATACGACGATCAATATATACAATTGATGTAGAAAAAAATAGATATATTTATAAAAAAATCGTAAGGGATATTTTTATAGACAAAATAATGTCCAATCGTCTGCCGCATTAGCAAAGGAAAAAATATTTTTTGTCTATTTAGTTGTTATGCACGTGACGATAAATTTATTTAAAGTACCAGAAAAAGAAATCACGTGATCAGCATTTAATAAATTAAATTCTAAAAATTAATCTTTAAAAATTCCCCCAAAATCAGAAAATAGAGGTAAAGATTCGAAAAAGATTTCATTTTAAAGGAATTTTTATGATCTTTCTCGTGATATAAATTTTATAACCCTCAAATTATTATTTTAAATGCAAACTTAAAAAAAGTTGCAAAAGCAGCTTAAAAATTTAATTTTAAAAAATCTAAGAAGAATTTTTCAAAAATCTTTCTTAGTGCACCCCTACACTATAAGAAGAATCGCCATGCAAAATATTAGGTCCAGCGGTTTGGTCTGTGCGTTGTATGTCAGTCAGTCAGTCAGTCAGTGAATGAATGAGTCAGTTACGGAACTGTTTTATATATATAGATATAAATGAAGACATTTGAATAGTGGGCCAACTCCACTTTTTAAAAAATATGGAGTTAGCCTCACTTTCATGTTCATACAAGTCATTTCTGTCTTACTTTAAAACTGGTACACATCCAGCTTAGTTTTGCTTCCATAGGTCACCACAAATCTGAATTCTGCAGTCATTTTTCAGCACTCATTAGACTTTAAGGTTCTGTATCTCAAAATGACCAAAAATGGAGTTGGCCCCCTATTCAAATAAGGCCTTCAAATTGTGGAATAAATTTTGGGAATTAGTTTTAAAAAAGGAATTAAAACTCATTCCAGGTATTTTAAAGCATTGACGGTCACCGATAAAATCGGTGACATCGTTGCGCTGGTAGAAAGGTAGAAACATGTAAGAAAATGTTATGTTCCATAGAGAAAAGGGTAGTAAAAATTAAACGTTCTTGAAATTTTTCTTCATGCTTATGCATACAGTTCATTCTACTTAAGGGAACGTATACCATTAAAATGGTCTAAAAATCGACTTTTTTGTTTTTTACGTTAATTGAAACCCGGATTTATTGTGAACAGTTTGGTACCTCAATTTTTATAATACGACAATCACATCATGAGGTATTAAAATAATTGTGAACATCCAAACTGATTTTTGTACAAAATTTCAACTTTAAATGCATTTATCTCAAAATATGATTTTCTGACTTTGCGCGCATGATATCTCAAAAACTATTCAAGATAAATGCTTGAAATATTCTACGCACGTTATTGGCAACCTTAGACATAAAATGAACTAAAAGCATAGAATTATCCAAGGTAATAAACATTTTACAAAAGGTTTTATGAGAAAAATTTGTAAAAATTGTTTTTTAAATAATTATTAATTATAAATGTTAAAAATGAAGGCAATTAAATTATTTTAGTTCAATATGTTAAGCTAAATGTCTTTTTTAAGTTAAAGTATTTTTCATGATAATTATTAATATCAGTTATCATGTGCTCATGATAAATTGTAGTTATGAAACACATGCTATTTAATTAATTTTCCTAATTAATTTAAATAAACTACATCAATCTGATATTTTTGTTCCAACAGTTTGTTTCATCTAAGAATCCCAAAATTTTTATTTTATTTGCTTCATAGGTAAATTTGTTTAAAAGTTATGAAAGCTTAGTCGATTTTCAAACATTTTTCGTAAGTGTGCTATCCTCTTGATCAAAAGAAATAAATAATGATTATCTTCTGCATGTCAGCTCACCGTGCAGCAAAATGTATGTCTCGGACTGTATGAAACGCTCAGATGAATTGTGCAACACTGGCACATATTGCTGACTTTAAGACTGTTTCGATTACAGTGACGAGTATGTATAACACACTACTGCCTTTGTTATTCGCTTATCACTAACCTAAGCTGCCAAACAGGCAAACCGAGAGAAGTTGCTTAAAGTTAATCCCTATATGAAGTTGTGCAATTTATCAGAATTCACAAATGAAAGCTCTTCATAGAAGCGAGAAATTATAAGACAGGCGAATAAATGTTCTCCAGTATCCAGTCGGTGGGAAATGAATAACGGAATATAGCCCAAAAGTAGAAGTTTCGCGAGAAACTTAGAGGGTTTTGCTTCACTTTTTATAAAGTACGGATTGCTATACTCATGATTATGAGCTATTTGGCGATTCGTTGAAGTGAGAATGCAGATTGTTGCAACAAACTTGAAATAAATATATATGCACAACAGAAGCCAAACACAAGAACAAAATTAAAAGCTACCGGTGAACATCTGATAATAAAAATAAGTCTAAAGATTTAATTAATTGGTCATCAGTTCCTTTGTTTCTCCGGATTTGGTGATAGAAAAGATATACCGTGATTCGTTGAAGTGAGAAAGCAAATTGTTGCAACAAACTTGAAATCAATGTGTTCGCACAACAGAACTCGAGAGCCAAAAACAAAAACAAAATAAAAAGTTTCCGGTGAACATCTGACAATAAAAATAGCCCTAAAGCATTAATTTATTGGCCATCAGTTTCCTTTGTTTCTGTGGATTTGGCGGTAGAATACAGATACAGCATGATATTTCTGTTCTCTTGTATTGGGGTTTTGTGCAGGGGCTTCTCCGGGAAGTGGACAAAAGACTGACATCAAACATTATAAAATAACTATTAGGCCCAGTTCACAAAGAGAAGACATGGTGTGGACATCTGGAGGGGGCGTGGAGAGGACTTTGAAGCTCATTATGTTTAAAAGGATTTTAACCAATATATGTGCTGACAGGTAAAATATTTACTGGGAGAAAATTTTGGTGAAATTTTGGTGGAATTTCTCCAAGATAGACTGAACAGCATTGACAGAAATTTTTGTCATAAGAGGAGACGGGTCGTTATGCCCAATGATAATGAATTACATTGTGTTTAAATTGTAAAAGCGGTTCGAATTAAATAGGGGTAACCCACGAAGGAATGCGATTTGTCCACCGGATCATGAGAGGATGATCATAACTACGTGATTGTAGGAATATCGAGAGAGTCGACGTCAATAATTTTTTAATTATTAAATGACATTAATAATTGGACGCAAGAGAAAATATGATTAAAACACATTATGAAAGGACAGAATAGGAAAAGCTGTTGAATGTAAGATTCGATAAGATAGTGAATTTGAGAATATCAAAACCTGAAGCTCTTGTAGGTTGCTCAAATATCTGCATAGTTAAAGCATGTTGGGACTAATGCCAAAATGGTCAAAAATGGATAAAAAGAAAAACTTTCAATTATCATAAAATTTTGATGTCCGATTAGAATGCTATGTTTGAAGACCCGCATATGCCAAAGGGATAATCACGAATGTTCAGTCTTTAACAATTAAAAAAAAATGAGACGTTCACTTTAGACCTCAGAAACAGACGTCCATTATCTACGGAAGGGGTGAGCAAATTATTTTCGACAGCACCCCACTTTCTTTAATAAAAAATAACTCAACCCCCCATTGAAAATATTTTAGTAGTCACCAATATTTTTTTTAAGATTAGGAAAATGCTAATAAATAAAAAAAATCGAAATAATAAAATTTCGACAAACTCTTTTGAAATTTAACGAACTGTAGATTTTGGTTATATATTTACTTTACATAATAACGGTGAAAAAGTCTTGCTTACTTTCTACACTTGTTTTTGTCAAATCTCGTGTGACTAAAACGTCATGGTTTAAAAATTAATACACAGTTGTATATAATTTAGGTAAAAATTAACAAAAATCAAAAAAAGAGGAGGATTTCAAAATTAAAAGTTTCATATTATAACAATGAAAACTAAACTAAAATAGAAAAAAATTAACTAGAGGGTGAGCTTGAACTTATTTTGTGAAATATTTGAGAGTGGTACTCTCAAATCGTCTTCCACGTTCAGTCTTTGTGTTTGGTTATTATACCTTCTCATTTTGAAATCCTAGTCTCACACAGATGAGTAGAAGCGAATTGAAAGAATGGAAGTATAGCCTCCAAAGACTGTTTGACATCTTATATAACAATATCTATATATACAGGAATATAAAACAGTTCCGCAACTGACTGATTGACTGACTGACTGACTGAAATATAACGCACAGACCAAACCGCTGGTCCTAAAAGGCTGAAATTTTGCATGGCAATTCTCATAGTGTAGGGGTGCACTAAGAAATATTTTTGAAAAATTCTTCATAGATTTTTTAAAAATTAAATGTTCAAGCTGTTTTTGTAATATTCTTTAAAGTTTGCATTTAAAATAATAATCTGAGAGTTATAAAATTTATATTACGAGAAAGATCATAAAGAATCCTTTAAAATGAAATCTTTTTCGAATCTTTACCTCCATTTTCTGATTTTTGGAGAAATTTTAAACATTTAATTTTAGAATTTAGTTTATAAAATTCTGATCACGTGGTTTCATTTCTTTTTGTGATGCTTTAAACTAATTTTGCATCACGTGCATGACAACGAAATAGACAAAAAATATTTTCTTTTCTTGCTAACGCAGCAGACGATTGGACATTATCCAAAAAAATTTTTAAATGAAGTAAAAGATATGTTCCTCAAACTGTATTATATTAACTGTACTATAATCTCCAGTATGTTCTATTAGATTTAATTTGAATATTCTCTTCTACATTATTTTGTCTATAAAAATATCCGTTACGATTTTTTTATAAAAATATATTTTTTCGGCATTAATTGCATTCACTGACCGTTGTATTAAATTTGAATGTACTCTGTAGCGAAGCACGGGTATTCAGCTAGTCATATCATATATGTTAAAAAACAGGGTCTGTGGCGACCTTGTGGTACAGCACGCTGGCTTTCGGTGCTTCGGTTCGAATCCCAGCGTCGCGCCACTAAAATGCGTTTGTTTGTGTCGTCCCTTCATAGAGGGTAATGCTTGTCTGCCTATATGATGTTCCCATAATAAAATGGCCAACAAAACTGTGGTGTATTATAGGTGAATGTCTTCACGACAGGTGCCTCCGCATTGGTTAAAAAATTAAAATTAATTAATTAAATTAAAAAACAAATCTAAAATACAGGGTCATCGAAAAAGGTTGGATGCATTTCATATAATCATATTTAATGAAATAATTACAATACAAATAATTATTTCGTTGTGTAATGTACAGAATTTAATAGAATTGTACCTTAATAAGTTTCAATATGAGCACCATTGGTTGCTCTACCCATATCAAGTCGATAATCAATCTCTAACCAGGTGTTACGGAGCAAGTCTGGAGTCACTGTGGTAATTGCATCGACAATTCTCTCCCGTAAATGTGACGAGTCCCGTACCTTTACGCTGTAAACAATGTTCTTGACGTAACCCCAGATTTGCACTCCGCTAACCACAACACACGTTGAGCTTTCTCCTGAACGATCGACATTGCACTGACGGAAAGCCGAACGAAGACCTCTTCCACCTTGCATCGCTTCTGCGCAACCCTACATGTCACGGTTTGCGTACCAGTTGCATTTAGAAATCTTCGACACTTGCCAAGTTGTTCGAAAAGAATATTACTGCGTTTGCTCAATTTCTTTTAGAATTATGAGCTCTCGAAATGTGTGCAACTTTTAGCGATGACCCTGTATTAAAAATATGTACGTATAGAAATTTTAAAGCATATTTTTTATTAAATAATTCAATGATATAAATTTACCTCAATCTATCCCATACCCCTCCCATTTTTTCGCGACCCAAATGTGGGTCGCTGCAAACAGTTTGCGCACCCCTGATCTACGGGAAACGTATTGTAATCGGATGAGTCCCCTTTTTTCAATTCCTACTATTAGTTCACACTCTCCCTATATATATTTATATATCGTGTTCAAATTTTCAATCGTTAATAAAATACTTTTTATTCATCCACTCAAGTGCAAATACATTTTTTTTAAACTTGTAGTGGATGACACTTGATGTTAATACAGTTTTTCAAATATTAATTCATTAATTAAATTAAATTAATTAATTTTAGTTTTATATGGGAGCCATTTCAATAGGAAGAGACATAGAGAGACTCTTGCTCTTGAATGGTAATTTCCCTCTTCTTACTGTGTAAACGGTAGGACTGCGGTAGCGCGTGCTCCTCCCGTCCTGTAGGTTCCGCGATCGAATCCCCAGCCTGGCAAACTTTTCCTCTCTCTTTGCCCCCCTTCTAATCTCGCATAATCCTTTTTTTCAATTCCTACTATTAGTTCACACTCTCTCTATGTTCAATTCCTACTATTAGTTCACACTCAAATTTTTCTTTGTTGACCTGAGTTTGGATCCATCGCGCATGATATCAGCGTTCCAGGATTTGAAAGCGGTTGGATCGAATTATCCTTGTTTACCTATAGAAATGGCTAGATATTCTCCGATAAAATTTTCCGGAAAGTACAGCAATTTACTTTGCATGTTACATAAATAAAACCCACCTACTGCGGTTAGTAAAACAAATAGCCGCAAGCGGTGGTTTTTATTTCTATCTTGTTTGCTTGTAATGTATTATATAGACGAGACAACGCACATATCGGCAAAGATAAAACAATTCTTTCAAAATAACGCTTCCGTATAGTAAATTCATCATTCCCTATGCATTAGTAATCTCTCGAAGCTCGCGATTGACTTTGCATTTTTGTAATTGGACAGACATGAGTTTTCGGATATCAGATAATCTATCTGCATCGCGAGGCAATCCCAGGGGGATTCGACAAAAATGTCGGTCAGGATTTTGATCAAAACATGCTATTCTATTTTTATATCGCAAAAAAAAGCAAGTCATTTTGCATAGATCTCCGCAGCAAATATTACTGATAGAAGTATATGGACCGAGAAAAAGATTCTGAGAAACTTCAATTTGAAATTTATACGAGCATGAGCCGGGAAAATATCTGTGTTCGTCAAAAGAGACAGAAAAACATTTTTTTTTCAATAATTTCAGCTGGGAATTATGTATGAATAAATTCTGAAAAATGTAAAATATGGTAAAATGTCAATAATTTATTGATCATTATCGTTCCGTGAGCGCATTTAAATAAGAGAATCCTTATGGCTCTTTGGCATGATATTTTTCGAAAATAAAATTATACCTAATAAGTTTGAAACGAGCGACTGACACAGACGCGAATTGAACCACAAATCCTTGTATTAAAAATGATGTTTTATGCATCTAATACGATTATTATGTTAATGTCTGGAACTCGCTTACTAAGATATTTTTCTTAACTATTTCACCCTTTCATTTTCAAGACCAGTGACACAGGATATTAATCTGAACATATTTGTTTGGCTACTTGTTCATTAACACGGTGCTAATGTTTTCACATCAGGACTATTTTGCCGCATGTGTGACAAATGCACACAATCCTCCATTCCAACCGTTAGGTGCCTTTTTTCGACAGTCTACCACGTTCGGAATTTTAGCAGATTCTTCTTAACCGTTTCAGGGAAAAAAACCTCCACCGTTTGCACGGTGCAGATTTTTTTTCCCAATTTTTTTACCCTAAATATTCTTGAAAATTTTTCCAATTAAAGGATGCAAAATACTTTTACTTCTTTAAACTGATAACAGATGGCAGTACTAACCATTTTTCTGCTCATTTAACTGGAATAAATTGAATGCAAGTGAAAAAAAAATACTAGATTTAGGCGTTTGCAGTGTGCAAAGGGCGCCCCTCAAAGGGTTAAAGCCAGTGACATAAGATGTTCGTCTGAAGATATTTATTTCAATATATGTTCATTCGATGAAGCCGATTTTCAAATCATAAACATTTTTGCCATATGTTTAACAAACGTCCAAGATCTTTCATTCCAACAGTTAAGCGCCATTTTTTTCTACTGTCCACAAGTTTGGGGAAATTAGCTGTTTCTTTTCAAGGCCAATGGCACAAGATGTTGGTCCTAACATATTTATCTAAATACTTGTTCATTCTATGATGCTGAATTTTTTTTCTATCGTGAATATTTTGCTGTATCCTTGACAAAAGCCTATGATCATTCATTCCAGCGGTTAAGCGCCACTTTTCGACTGTCTATCAGGTTTGGGATTTTAGGTGTTCCTTTTCAAGGGCAGTAGCACAATATTTTGGCCTGAATAATTTGAATACTTGCTTATTTGTCGATATTCATTTTTTTTAGATCATTAATATTTTGCCTTATGTTTGACTAATGCTCATGATCATTCCTCCCAACAGTTAAGCGTCACTTTGTACTACAGGTTTGGAACTTAAGCTACTTCTTCGTAACAAGGCGATCAGTCGCGGCGATGTGAAGACACTCTCAGTAGAATTCAAATTTTTACTGGTCTAATCATGCCAACTACTGAAAATTTGGATAACGTAATTTAATCCTTATAAAGACGGCAGAATTTTGATTTCTCATAAAACAATTTGTTCAAATAACTGATGTAAAACCTGTTTGCATTAAGGAACATACTACAGTCGAAAGAGAACTGTCTTTTCGCAATGGGAACATACAATAAGAACTACATTTATTGGCTGTTGAAAGGGCCGGGATACAAAAATAGGTAATAATACTGAATAACACATTAATGAAATTTAAGTTAAATAATGAAGTATCATATTAAAATCATTTCTGGCTGAAATCATAGGGGAAAAAAATAAAAAAGCTACTTATCTCTGATGAAGTACATTTATTTTCTAATGTCTCATTTATCAAATTGCTTTTCTGGGCCATAATAAATGAATTACTTTCAATTTTATTAATTGAACAATTAAATCAAAACTAAACAACATTTAACATACCAACAAAAATAATAATTTAAAAGAAAAAAATTCAAACTGCTTTTTAAAAAATTACATTGGTCTGTTAGAACACCCTAAAGACAAAAAAAAAATGTAATTTTTTTGAGAGTATATCAGTTTTTCAAAGTCCTCATTCAAATTTTTATCAGACACATAAGATTTCACAAAATTAAAACCTATAAGACCATATTTCTAAAGCTAGGTTCACGCAATCGAGGAAAGCTATTGCTCTCTGTTATGTTCAGTCTCCTATCGTTTTGTCTAACGGTTAGCAGCAGTGGCGTTGAAGTACACTCTACGAGAGCTTCTAGGTGGTTTTACATAGAGCACGCATCTGACAGACTCATTCTGTGTAAACAAGCAATATTGGAGTCATGAATAAATATACGAGTGTTAAGATTTAAAGAAAATCTTTCATGGGATTAAAAACATTTATTAATCTTAACCTGAACGGATTAAATCCATGGGATACTGAGGATTCAAGAAAAAATACGTACAAAAGATACGATATATATATATATATATATATATATATATATATATATATATATATATATATATATATATATATATGCTACAAAAGAATCATTCATTTTCAAAACCCAATTTATTCAAAAATATTATACTTAGAAATATGATTGATATATGAAAAAATCCACAAAATATTCAAGTTTTATGCTCACTCTACAAATGTTCTATGTGTGCCCCCTTGGTCACTAGTGCTGCCACGCCACCTGGTGTACAAACTTGAACTAGTGCTGCCACGCCACCAGGTCCTTTGGGAACACATTAAGGACATTGTTTATGTACCCCCACTACCAAAAACGATAGATGAGCAAAAGAAACGGATCGGTGATGCATTGATGAACATAAACGCGATCACACTACAAAATGTGTGGAATGAATTGAACTACCGCCTGGACGTGTGTCGTATAACCAAGGGGGCACACATAGAACATTTGTAGAGTGAGCGTAAAACTTGAATATTTTGTGGTTATTTTCATATATCAATCATATTTGTAAGTATACTACTTTTGAATAAATCGGGTTTTGAAAATTAATGATTCTTTTGTAGTAACCCTGTATATATATATATATATATATATATATATATATATATATATGAGTATACATTATAAAATACATTGTAGGTCGACATGTAATGATGCACGGGTAATTGATGTGAGTGAAATCAATCCATGTGGGGCAAAAATTTTGTTTTACGCAACAAGACCAATTTTATATTCCGGTAAATTGCATAAACAGATATTTTCAATGCTTTAAAAAAGTCTTTTTTATAAATTAACTATATATTTTAGATCTTTCAAAAACAAAAAATAGACTGAAGTCGATTTAGAAGACATATTTATAGGACTATGGATAATGGTTCTAATGTTTGCAGTTATCATTTCTTCAAAGTATGTTACACAAAGTAATATTTCTGCCTCGTAGGTTCATATGACCCCTGGCACATTTATATTTTTATGATAAACTCCTTACTCTGAACACGTAATCGTATAACAATATATCATTCCTTTTACGCTCAGTACTATCATGTAAGTCAATAGATTTTCAAGTAGTAATGCACTATAACACGAAAGATAGAATTGAGTTACTAGAAACACTCTCTTGATTGAATTGGAAATTAACTGAGCGTGCATTAAATAGCGAATAAGCGTATGCTGTTTATTAGTAAATAAACACGTATTCATTTCCCATAAACTGCAAGATTTCAGACTCTTTAAATCCCACTTAATAAAACGAGATAAAATGGTATTTAGCTTTAATTTTATCATTCCTCTAAAAATTTTACAGAATGGGATTCTAAGAATTTTATAAACCCATAAATTAGTCTTAAAAGTAAATTTGATAAGAAAATAACATGTTTGTTTGTAATACGGATTTATATGTATGTGTGCATGTGTTTATACGTGTAAATGCTTAAAATATTGCGTGTGTATATATATATATATATATATATATATATATATATATATATATATATATATATATATATATATATATATATATATATAGTTACATACAGTTATATAGACAATACAGTCAGTAATCAAAAATTGAAATGTCCATTAAAACTCGAGAACATCTTTACAGTGGGTTAGATAATTTTGTTTCATCGAAATATGGAAATGGTTATAAATTCAGAGGTAACAAACAAACATAGCTGCTTATCATGTTTCTATAGGAAGCAAAACTTTGGCTGAATGTGCTTCTTTCTCCCCAAAACAACTCTGGTGGCTGAAATAAAAGCATTTGCGTTGGGCATGGACAAGGATTCCTCTTTTGTTTGGAAGAAAATATGAACTATTGGATGACGCCTGTAGATCTGAAGTTAATAAAATCAAGCAATTTGGTTGGCCTTTCATATGGAACACGCTTAGTGACAATGTGACTTTTGAAGGACGTTGGCGCAAGTTTCTCCTACAAGATACTCACGCCTAATTGAGAATCTTCGAGACTCAGGAAAATAGCATCACTTGTGGATTGTACCAAAATGTAAACAGAAACAACAACCCATACAGATTTTCTGAATATTATCTAATAATGTTGCATCGTTAAAATTACCCATTGTCTAAAGATCATTTGCAGGCAACCCGCTAGATTGCTTTATTTGGGCACGTTTCGAATAAAAAGTCTTTCAATGAGGTCTTATTAACAGAAGCCTCATTTTTATCGATACTTGCTATGATAATTCTTGCAATCGTCGATATAGGCTTGTAGGGCAATGAGACAATGGATTTTCTTGCTAAGATAGGGGATGCGAGCAGAACACTGCATAAAACAATTATTTAACAGTCTGAGAAATTTACTCTAATTATAAATCATTTTACAGAAGGTCGTTCGCACTTTATGGAAACGATTTTGAAATTTGTTTTTGGCTTTTGCATTTTGAGATAAAAAATTGGCAACTTCAGAATAATCGTCTGCTATGGTTTTGCTTTGATTGGAATGTATTGTAAAAGATTTCTTTTGAAAATGGCTCCTAAAATTGATAGATGGCTCGAAGGTTACGTAACTACAATTTCCGGGGAGAAATATTCGTATCAACAAATTATAAGGCGGTGTAAAAATTGCATATATGGCATTTCAAAAATGGATATTTATATTATATTAAATTTGAAAGGGAAAAAAACGTCTAACTGAAAATAAAAATGAAAACATGACCACTAAACCACATCCTAAGACTGTTCGAACAAAGGTAAATATCAAGAAAGTGAAGCATCTGATCCTAAAAGAAAATATGCCGACTCAAAGATCCATTGCATCGAAACTAGGAATGTTTTCTGGCACTGCAAGTAATATCATTCATAAAGATTTGAAGTTAAAAAAGATGTTTAAACCTAAAGTTCATTTGCTTTTTCTAAAGCATACTGCTGAAAGGAAAACAATCTGTAGAAAATTATATGAAAAACACCTAGTTGCTGAAAAATGAAAATGTGTGGTAACACTCGATGGGGCATGTGTGTATTTATATGACTGTGATAAAAAAAAGATCAATTTTCTATTGCTCAACTGACGGGAATGATCGTACAAAATGGCTACGTCAGTGTACAGAAAAGTTCTCAAATGAGTTCATGATAGTAGCAGAATTTTGTTACAACGGCAAATTAAAAATAAAAAAAAGTCTCATGTAAAGTCAAAATTTATTCACTCTACTATCAGCAGAGTATTTTAGAACCAATTTTTGAAGAAGTTCCAGCCTTATACGGAAAGGACATTGATAAATTTGAACTTCATATGGACAAAGTCTATAGTCACACGTCTAAATCAACTGCCACTTATTTAGCAAAGAAAGAATCAGAAACAGGAATAAAATGTATCCCATTTAATGAAATACCTGTAAAATTACCTGACTCATCTCCAATGGACTTTTGCGATTTCGGTTTTTTAATACGAGCCTTAGGAAAACGGCATCTAAGAACACTGAACAAACTTTGGAAAACGGTCTAAGAGGATTGAGGTAAAACTGACTTAACAGTACTAAGCAAAAATTTACTTTCATGGAAAATTCAAGCTAGAGCTATTGTCAAGAACCATGGCTATCAGATAGAAGCAAATCACCGCATAAAATACGGCATTTATACCCAATACTTAACTATCAAAATCGTTTCCATAAAGTGCGAACGACCTTCTGTACTACCAAATTTGGATTGTCCTTCGAATACGTCCTTGGTATCCTGCAAAACACCGTGGTCTGTTTTATCTGTATATAGGACCTAGACAACTCAAAACTACGCAGGGAAGACTAAGAAGTGGACACTCAAATGTTATCACTTTCTGGAGGGGGGGGGGGGGGATAGGAACTTCCCATCTTTGCATTGTTCTTCTGTAGCGGCTTCACCCTCTCACATTCTTCAATGTATAGAGGTCTCGTCAGGCCAACTTTCAGACAAACAAGATTTGGTCGGCGAGCGACTTTCACAGAACGGTCTTTTGAACTTTGCCCAAGTTGGTCCTGGTCCAGGGGAATTAGGAAAAACCACATCTATCGTCCCATAGGATTCCCGAAATGAGTTATAGTAGCGTAATCCTATATAACTCAGTACATCTCCACTTGTACATCTTATCTCCACTCTCTCCTGACTTTCAATGGCATAGATCATTTTTCACAGCGAGAACGTTAGCCTTATGTTAAACAGTAGACTTGACTGTAGCTCAGTTTAATGTAACCAAAGGAACGAGTCCAAAATACTTGGACAAATCATCCTCTCGAAGACATAGACAGATTGACTTGATGCTTCGCAGAATGAACGCCTTCATCGTTGAGAAAAAACATCTTTTCCTTGAACTATTAATTTTTCCCAGAATATTGAAATTTTCCGTAAAAAACTACATGCGTTGTTAATAGAAATATTTTAAAAATTTCTCATCATTCTACTATTATGCAACTGCACAAAATCTGTTTCGTCACAGAAAGAACCGACATTTTATGCATATTGAATTCTAAGGTTTTGCCGTAGTATATATACTATACTGTAAGATATAATACAGTGACCGCAAAATTCTATCAGCATCTGTAGCCTTAATCGGCATATTTATTCAGAAACAGTCAGAGACCCTCTATGTGTTCTAGAGCTAACGTGACGAACGCAACTGCACAAAATCTGTATCGTGACATGAAGAACCGAAATCTTATATATATTGAACTCGAAGGTTTTGCCGTGGTAGATATATTGTAATATATAATTCAGTGACCGCAAATTCTATTAGCATCCGTATTCTTAATCTCCATATTTATTAACAAACATTCGTAGACCCGCTATGTGTTCTAGAGCCTAAGTGACGAACGCAACTGCACAAAATATTTATCGTGAGAGGAAGAACGAAAAATCTTATAAATGTGGGAATTCTAAGGTTCTGCAATAGGGGATATATTGAAGAATAAAAATTAGTGAGAACATTCCTTTATTAGCATTTGTATTCTTAATACGCCTATTTTTCCATGCATCTGCTACACACAAACTAAAAATTGGTTTTGTTAACTTCCAAAGTTTTACACACTTGGGTATTATCTCATCAAGTAAGGTTCATGTAAATGCAAATGCGTATAATATACAAATGATATGATAACAATTTACACTGAATTTCATATTGTACTGGTAATAGTATTCGCTGTTTAGTTTTTTAAAAATTATTATATTATTATTTTTTTTGAAATGTTAAATTTCATGATAAAAATAGATTTAATGTAAGTAAAATTTAGGCTATTAGCAAATGCATATAGGTTCGGAATAGAAACCACAAAAAAGTTAAATTATTAAATCCATTCGTTCAGAAATAATGTATTTTCTATTTAAGGATTTTTATAAAAGGCATACTTGCCTTAAAGACGAATATTCTTATTGAAAAAAAATTATTACACCCAAATTCCGTGTATTTTCTGCGTGACTACAAAAACGAAAATTATTGCGTAACCAACTTTTTTTGCTTACCTAAAAAATAATTTTTTTTTCATACCGACAATGGGAGAAATAGATTGCGAAATAATAAGTTATTACAGCAGAACTCGTAACTTGAGCTCTTGAGGGCTTTTTATTTTTTTAAGCACATTTTTTTCTAGATTATTCGTACACAGGTCTACATAGAAAGCCAAAAAACCACCAACAATCTAAAACGAAGTTAGTCGGTCTTAAAAACTTGCTATGCAATGCGAAACGAAGTGCGTACAGAAATTTTTAATAAAGATTAATTCAAATATTAGTTAAACTTTCATACATTTTCAGGATGGTTGTGAGCTGTGCGGTCAGTTTTTGCTACACGAAGGTTAGTTCGACAGGGACCTATTGTTTAACCCTTTATCGGGCGCGTCCGTGTACAAAGTGCAATATTTTCGAAATTTTTAATGGTTTAGTTTTACATGTAAGGTTTGAATGTTCTAAATGTTTGGTTTTACATGTAAGGTTTGAATGTTCTACACCCTTTCTAACGCAGGTCAAATTTTATGACCCTTGTATTCCTTCCCATTCACTATTAGTCGTGATTTAACCGCGGTAAACCAGCGATAATACTGGATTACAATACGACAAAAGCAGGAGTTGTTGTAGTCGATCAAATGTGCAGATATTACACAGTATCCCGCATACCTCGAAGATGGACAATCTCATTGTTTTTTTAGGTGTTTTGACATAATAGGTATCCATTCGCAAGTTGTCCATAGATCCAATAAACCGGACATTTTTGAAATAAGGCTATTCTATATCTGCATTCTTTGGCCTTTAAAATTATAAATATATCTCAATATTATCAACATTTTATATCTTGTCATAAAACACAGAATTATTATTTTCAATTTGAAAAAAAAGGTTCGTTACAGAAGGAATAATCAAGGTTGAAAGAGAAGTTAACTTTGTTCCACGCGCCTGCTGATGTTTCAAAAATTGGCTCTTCCGCTGAAGGGCTAACAATGAAGAAAACTAGCTCCAACAAACGTCTACAGAACTATGTATTGCATGATTGTAAATCATCGATTATTTTCAATTTGAAAAAAAAGAAGTTTATTACAAAAGGAATAATCAAGGTTCAAAGAAACGTTGCACTTTGTGCCACTCGCGCCTGCTGGCGTTCCAAAAATTAGCGCGCCCGCTGAGGGGTTAAAGCCGATTCCGAACGGCCACAAACATCCATGCCTTGAGAGTGACTCAAACCCACGGACTCTAATAGCATCCGGCCATCATACATTTTCAGTTTTTCCTCTGAAAAACTTTATTGTTGCCTAGTTTCAAGTTGTGTTGACGCTTTCTTTGCGGAATATAAATTTTATTTTCATCCTCTTTACTTTGGTTAGGGCACGGATAACGCGCCGCATGTATTATCTACACTCGGTTAATCAAAAACTCCGCGTAATTAGATATGACGGTCTTGATTTACGTTCATTTCAATTTACGGGCGACTTTTGCACAGGCATTAATTGAGAAGCAATATTTTATTCTCGTTTCCTTTTTAAAAAAAAAAAAAGCCACTCTTAAAACGCAACTAATCAACCTCTTAGACGGTCAATCGCATTCGAAAATTCCTTATTATTATGTAAGCACGCGCCCGTTTTATCCGAATGTCGCGTGTTACTTGGCGACTTTTTTCACCGCCCGCTTGGCGACTCGCGTTTTCGGCCCGCGGCGCGTGTAGCTCTCGCTTCTCACACGTTAGTCAGTGTCAGAGCTTCCAGAGGTTGGGGAGTTTTTACAAAGATGTGCACACTGGGAACTTTCGGGGCGCTGTGGCATAAAATGAGAATGAATGTGCTTCTCGTGGTGGGACTGTTTTACTCAACAAAAGGTTTGTTTTACAAGTTTTTTTTTTCAGTTTTTTTTTTTTTCATTTCTCTGCAGAAGCTGTTCGCATTCTCACGACTTAAAATTGTTCGCGCGCTGTCGTATGGAAGTCAGATGATTCATTTTGAGAGAAATAGAAAGTGGAAAACAGTAGCGGTGAGAGAAAAAAAAAATTTAGACATGAGATTCCGCATAAAAATATTTTCTTTACATCAATATATAATTTTTAGGGGAAACATTGTTAAATGTAATGATGGAAAAATCTTATCAACTGAAATCCACAAAAATCAATTGATGTTTAACATATAAGTTCTCAATAATTATTTTCGTTTTAACGTTGAAATTTTTTCCATGATTATTAAAGCTAGTGATTTACGGCAAAACTTTTTTATGATAGTATATAAAGAATAATAGGTAGTTAAAGGGTGTGTGTTTTTAAAATTCATTTTGGCGTACTGGAGTAGTTGAAAAAGGTCTGAGATATAATTTCAAAACTATTACAAATATTTCAAAATTATGCAAAATATGTTTTTGATGCTTTCTTTGCCTTGTTGTACTTCCGATGAAATGTAATGCTACGCTATATAAATATTGCTAAAAATATTTCAGAAACACTTCAACATGGTTATACGAGGTTTTCTTTTTTCCTGCACACCAAAGGTTAAAGTATACAAATTCATAGTTACAAGTATTACACTTTTTTCTTTAAAAAGGAGCTATCATTTATCTATTGAACTTTATTTCAAAATTTCATTTTTCCTTTATTTTTCTTAAACCACATGGTTGTTATTAACTTTTAAAAATCCTAAGCGGCATAACCTATTTAATGCTATAAAAACATAAGAATATAAATTTCGACTATCACAAATGCGAGCATAAAGGCATGTTACATATTTATTGTAATCCTTTGGTATAATTGCTTTTTATCTACTTTATGTCTATCAGATAAATTATTCTCTTTCGGTTCAAAAAAATTGATGAGAAAGAAATTTTGACACTTTATGCTAGAGTTTTTTTTAATAAAGTAATAAAAATTTATTCAAGATATTTCATACTTTTTTCTTTCAAAATTTAGATAATCTTTACCCTCACTAATTTTTCGTAAAAAAATCTCCCTTTTTACAGTATGCCTGATGTATACGCACAGACTCACTGGGATCTTATTAGACATAAAACAGTCGAGTCGAAAATGTATATTTTATGTTCTATATTCGGGGAAACTCTTTGTGAATTATTTAAGAAAAAATTGCCGTAATGCCCATTTGACTTAAACGCTGCCTTTTAAAAAAAATTCAAGAATCTCCAATGTGAGCCGTTAAGAGACAAGTATAAATTTTTGCCAGTTCATTTCAAGCATTTCCTGCGATAAATTATTACCTTCAGGAACGTTTATGCAATTAAGGTAAAAGCAATTTTTTTAAAAAAAAGGACATCAAATGCGCTGAAAAACGTTTCAAAAATTCTTTCAAGTGGACAAAGTAATTGCATCTAGAAATTTTGCATATTTGACGAAAACGGAAGGGGGGAATTTTTAGAGCATTCTCAAATCATTCTGATGGCTTATATGATGATATTCCACTTGAAATATTAAGGAATAATTTGACGGATATTATATCAAGTTAAAGCTTCCTGGATTGGGGCGTTAAAAAGCATTAAAGTAGTTTTGTTGCGTTATTTTTTTAATATTTAATATTTGTACATCGGGTATAATTATATCATTCATCTTAAAATAGACGAATTGCACAGAGAAATAAGAGCTACATCTCTAGTAAGGAATATAATCTTTTAATATTTTACAAAGAGAATGATAATTTTTTTTCAGTTTTTTTTATCGCCCCAATCACGCTGTTGGAAATAAGAAAATGAAAAAATATGAATATTGAAAAATTAATATGCAAAAAGTTTTTCATGAATTTTTACCGAAATTTATTAGTTATTAGTTACTTCCTTGCTAAGTCAGATATAGAGAAGTAGTTTGTACTAAACGTAAAGAATTGTGCGAAAATTGTATTTCTCACACAGCAGCTGAATCAATTTCTGCTTTCAATTTATATTTTATTGTTACCAATAAAGCTATACATAACAAAAGCATGCATGCAGGAAAAAAATTAATGCAACTCATATTTCAAAACTTTTTCATACCTTACAATTACCACAGAAAATTTAATGATAATACCAATCATTTAATGATAATCCAAAAAATTAATGCATTCATGATTAAAAAGTTTTCTTAGCACTTACTAAAAAGTTATCTTCAAATTTAACTTGATATATGCTTTCTCTTGCTTTAAACAAACACAAACACACACACACACACACACACACACACATATATATATATATATATATATATATACATACACACATTCATTCATCTGCATAAAGATAAGAGTGCGATTGTATGATACATCCCACCTCTTTTCATTCTCTCGAACACTGACTGACACACACACACACATGTATATCAAAAATTTTGCTACATAAATTTTAATCGAAACTTCATAACATAAAAAGAAAACTTCGCTATAAATGATATGATAGAAAACGTTAAATTAGAAGCCATTACTTTTTGCGGCAGTTAGTTTTTAATGTTTTTATTTTTACGTAATTGCTGTCGTCAATATTCATTCTGGGAGTCTAATGCAATAACACTGCTATCGTTTCCTGTACATTAATTTTAATGAATAAACCATTTCTTAAATATTTGCTATTCCCTCACAAATTTGCATTTTAAGTGAAAAGAGATTGCGGACTATCCTTAAAAAGTGTACGCCTTTGAAAAATATGATAATATATGATAAAAATTTCAACTATCGCTCCGGGCATTGATCCATTGCTACATAAAAAATGTCCTCCCAAGTAAAAATCGAGAAAAAGTCTCTTAAACCATATATCTAAAGCCCCTGGTATAAATCAGATCTATTTGGACCGAAATAGTTTATATTCCCGTATTAGCTGACTTATTTTTTTTAAAAAGCACCATAAATTTAGAACTTTTATGTCCAAACCAAGTTTTTTTTTTCCATCGAAAAATTGGTTACTTGTAAAACGGCTAGATAAAAATATTGGAATCTGAACTTGGTTACTTATATAATAAATAAATAAATAAATAAATAACACTATGTATTGATCTATTTCTCAGGCTAAATATGTAACAACGTACCCACAAACTTGCATTTTACTAGCTCTGGATTGGATTAAATAAAACCAATTAAACAGTTATGCTGTACATTAACATCCATGGTATATTTGGAGGATTCAAAATTATACATATTTAAAACTATATCATAAATAACAAAATAAATAGCCATATGTATTCATATATTTCCCAGGGAAAAAAGGAAACGCCTAATTCATAGTATTGCATTTTATAAGGCAGTTTCATGCAACGTCACTTACGCAACCACGTGAAAAAAAAGGGCAAAAAGTGGATGCCATGCTTGAAACTCTATGCAATTCTATATAAGTATTTGTAATTTATGCGTTAATGACAATCTTTTCGCCCTTCCAATATGCACGAGTTGAGGTATGAAATGCTTCATACAACTAAATACCTTATCAATTGGAGTAAGACAAAAGAGTTAAACATTTAAGCTATACTTTGATGTCCATGTTATGTATGCGGGAATCCAAAATTATTCCCAATAATTAATATGTATATATACATACGCTCGAGTGAGTGTTTAAGGACATGTCATTTGGACATTTCGTCACTGTGTATGTCCATGTGTGCATTAGAAATGATTTATGGCTGTTTGATGGTAATGATGTAAATTGTGATAAGTCTGTGTGAAAATTACCAGTAATGTAGTGCAAACAGCAATGGTGCAAGAGTAAT
This sequence comes from Dolomedes plantarius, assembly GCA_907164885.2. Classification (NCBI taxonomy): domain Eukaryota; kingdom Metazoa; phylum Arthropoda; class Arachnida; order Araneae; family Dolomedidae; genus Dolomedes; species Dolomedes plantarius. The sequence goes on along the minus strand of OU015495.1, from coordinate 176,036,834 downwards.
TCTTCGCTGGAGGGGGAAGGGTTCCATTTCCTAAAAAAATATTTTCCTTTCCGGGGGAGGGGGTGAAAAAAGCACTGGGATTATTTTTTTTTTCATTGATTCTATACTCCCGGGGTGCTTAACCCCTAATGGCCACGCCGCTGACAGATAGTAAAATGATGTGATAATAATGTTTTATACACATTTAATGAGTTTTCATTTATATTCCACTTCCCTCCCTTTTACTGTAATTTAGCTTTATGCAAACGAAAAAATATTATGTATATAAAATCTTTATTTATAAGTAAATATGCAAATATAAAAGTACTCACAAACACACACACACAAACATCATATATGTATACTATATATATATATATATATATATATATATATATATATATATATATATATATATATATATATATATATATATATATATATATATATATATATATATATATAGATATATATTGATATTTATATATTTATATATATATATATATATAGTATATGTTATATATAGTACATGTTATGTATGCATGTTCATAAAATAATGTTTTACATTATGACAATTGAGTTATATAGTAATCATGCATAAGGAAAAAGTTGTAAATGTTTCATTTGTAATGTTTGAAAAAATTCATCATACCATAAAAATGAGAATATGGAAAACTGACGGCTAAATTTTGCTAATTTAACTGAATTATTACAAAAATGTAGTTTATTTTAAGTGTTTAAAATGTAGTTTTGTAAAGTATTGCTTTGAAAGGCCATCGTTATGATTTGTTCACTTATATTTTCTGACGAATGCATTGAACTCCTTAACTCAGAAATAGACAAGTATGCCCTCACCTTTATTTTGAAAAAAAAATTCAATTTCTATCGGATTAAATTATTTTTATGTAATAGATAATAATTAACAATTGGATGCAATTTTACTAATAGAAAACTTGCGAAAACTTGCTGTAATCACATAATTTAGGGAAATTTCATCGCGAAACATAAATAAACAATAAATGTTAAAAATGTTTAAAATGTAGTTTTGTAAAGTATTGCTTTGAAAGGCCATCGTTATGATTTGTTCACTTATATTTTCTGACGAATGCATTGAACTCCTTAACTCAGAAGTAGACAAGTATGCCCTCACCTTTATTTTGAAAAAAAAATTCAATTTCTATCGGATTAAATTATTTTTATGTAATAGATAATAATTAACAATTGGATGCAATTTTACTAATAGAAAACTTGCGAAAACTTGCTGTAATCACATAATTTAGGGAAATTTCATCGCGAAACATAGATAAACAATAAATGCTATGGAACGTTATAAAAACTATGTATTTGCTTTAGGAATCTTAAAACAAAAGACTGTATTTTCTTCTATCACGAATTGTTCAAAAATTGCGGTTAGTTTGAATACTTGATCGACATTTTTTAAAAATGATTATAAAGCTGTCGAAAATCGCGAGTTGACTAAAATTACTATCATTTACATTTCCTTATTTTTACTTCCTTCTTAAACGTGGCCATCGGTAAAGCAAAATTTTGCTTTGCTGTTAAGAGGAATTCTTGTTTGGATTTTCCGCTTATTTCAGTTGTCTGCGTAAGCGATAGATGGCGCTGGAGAAAACGAGGATTTGATAGAGAATAATATGTTTCTTTAAAATCTTATTTAATTCGCTATTTCCGATAATGACAATAAACAAAACTTGCTATAAAGCGACCTATATTTCTTTAATATATATTTGTAAAGTATGTGCAAATTGTTCGTAGTAAAAGGTCTTCATTATTTTCTTCAAATTGTTTTTCACGCTCATCGATCAAACTTAGCGCAACTGGAGAAATATTTGAAGTCAGATATTCTTTAATTTCTTCAATTATAAGGTGACATCACTAAAAATCGCACAAAACCTACCATTGATATACTGTATTGTTGTGAAATTAACTTCCTTACTACTAATGCTAAGGAATATTTAAGAATTTTTATAGATATCTTTGAAAGGTTAATTAAAAGAGTTTTGAGAAATTTTATTATAAAAACGAAACATTATTATACTATTTTTTTCGTTTATGATGAATTTTCGAGAGAAATTAATATTTATTATTCATCGTTGAATCTTTATTTTATTTAGCTAAGTAAGGTTTAATAATAAATTATTTATACTAATGCCTATTTTTTTAATGCATCGCATGTATGAACATCAAAATATTAATTTTAACATAGTTCTTATATGTTTAATTATATTCTTTGCAATCAAATTGAGTGCAAATTTAACTTCTACGTATTTCAGATGATGCCCCTCAACATAAAATTAGATTTCATTCAGAAATATAATTTTTAAATTAACTTCCTGAGTATTACTGATAAAATAGAAGGAAGAACGTTTAAAGGCAAACTTTGAACGCGTTTTAATCGAAATGCTTTGTTAAAATTATCTTGTAAGAGAGAAAACATTATTATTTCGCTATTTTTAATGAGATTTCCTGGGTTATAATAAATTATTAATGTCATCCATGTGTTGACACTCTGCTTATTTTACGTTGCCAAAGAGAATTTTGAAATAACTTGAATTATTTATATAAATGTGTGATTAACATGCAAGGCATCTATGAACTTCGTTCTAACTGTATTAAATCATGATTATATTTTTAACTGTTTTACAGTGCTTTTCAGTGCAATATTTAAATCTGATTAACGACACTATGAATGAAATATATTTCTGTCTTCAGTCAACATATTTTTATTATATTTACTCGACCATTTTACTAGGTAAAAGAAAATATGAATGATGTCTTTGTTTATGTTTATTTTCTACGTTGAAACCTGCATTTTAAAAGTTAATATTTAAATCTCTTTGCCTAATCTAAAAGAATTACTTATTTAATAACTTGAAATTACTTTTAACTCTCACAATTTTGAATATTTTGCATTGTCCATCTTTTGTCGGGAATTATATGAATATCCAGAAAAAGTAATTGTTAAATTTGTTGTAATTCGAATTCAAAATATTGTATTTCATACTTATCTGCCGGACATGTATTTATGGGCTTACAAGCCCATATAGTGCCAGGAAATGTTAAGACAGATATTCTCAGTTTAATAGAAACATAAAAAAGCAGACTAAACAATATTTCTAAGCCCCCCATAACGAGTCTTATCATCTAAATTTATGTTTCCCATGCACGTAATCTTACTGCTGTGTTAAAACAAACACACACACACACACACACACATATATATGTATATATATATATATATATATATATATATATATATATATATATATATATATATATTATATATATATATATAATATATATATATATATATATATATATATATATATATATATATATATTATATATATATATATATATAATATATATATATATATATATATATATATATATATATATATATATAACGTAGACAAAGAGAATTGTTGGGGAATGTCTGAAGAAGACAATGAGGAATAAACAGTTTTTGTTAATCCATTGCAATAATAAATGAAAAATAGCCCTATTTTTTTCTGTTATATCGAAGGAACGACCTTTAAGTCCTCTATTTTGAAATCATGCTGTTTTCCTCAGGGCTTGATATAGCAGGAAATTATATCATGCAAAAATTAGATTGGGTGTTCCGTTGATGTGAAAAACAAGCTACGGATAGAAAAAGGCATTCCTGAAGACGAAGTGAGATCGGTGGTGACAGCCAAATTCGGAAATTTCTGCCGTGGCTTCATCTGCCGGTAGAGCAAGTTTCTTTCTATCAAATAGAAACTGAAGCCACTGGTGTCAAGACTGCGATGATAAGCTCAGGCAGGTGTCAGAATAATTAGATAATAATCAACGAAGGGTGTGACAATTTTGGATAAAAAGATAGGGTTTAACTTTTGCGGTGTTCCCTTTGGTTGTTCTTTTGTATTCCAAGTACAACATATTTTTTCTGAGGTGAATATGGTTTCAGCTGAACTCAAATCTTAACTATTTTGTTGAGTTCAGATAATTTACAGTTTTTTCTATACACGAATACCTAATATTGTGAGGGGAGAGTAACTCTGCATTACTTTTTTGTGCACATAGTCAAGCTAATTTACTTTATACGAGCTGTTAAGAACATAATCTAACTACATTGTTTTACAAGTATTTTTATGTACATACTTTAGCTACATTTCTTTACGAGTGTTTTTGTGTACATAGTATAGCTAGATTACTTTGCAAGAGTTTTTATGTTCATAGTCTAGCAACATAACTTTATACGTGTTTTTATGTAAATAGTCCAGCTACTTTTCTCTACAAGTGATTTTATGTACATGGTCCAGCTACATTACTTTACAAGTGTTTTTATGTATATGGTCAAAATAATTAGATAATAATCAACGAAGAGTGTGACAATTTTGGGTAAGAGATAGGGTTTAGCTTTTGTGCTGTGCCCTTTGGTTGCTCTTTTGTATTACAAGTACAACATATTTTTTCTGTGGTGAATATGGTTTCAGCTGAACTCAAATCGTAAATATTTTGTTGAATTCAGATAATTTTCAGTTTGTTATTTACAGCAATACCTGATATTGTGACGGGAAAGTAACTCTGCATTACTTTACAAGTTTTTTATGCACATAGTCTAGCTAATTTACTTTAAACGAGCTTTCAAGAACATAATATAGCTACATTATTTTACAAGTATTTTTATGTACATACTTTAGCTACATTTCTTTACAAGTGTTTTTATGTACATAGTTTAGATAGATTACTTTACAAGAGTTTTTGTGTTCATAGTCTAGCAACATAACTTTACACATGTTTTTATGTACGTAGTCCAGTTACATTACTCTACAAGTGTTTTTATGTACATAGATTATCTAGATTACTTTACAAGAGTTTTTATGTACATATTCTATCACCATAACGTTACACGTGTTTTTATGTACATAGTCCAGCTACATTACTTTAAGGGGGTCCAGGACACAAAATTGTTCGAATTTTCGAAAAAAGTTTTATTGCATTAAACATTTCTGTGTTCTTTTACGCTTAAAATGACGTTTAAATCATGTTTCTATGTTAATTAGAACAGGCTAAATTATAATTTTGTTTTGCAACATTCTAATAGTAGCCAACGGTTGTTTAAACCTGTAAGTGCGTTTTTCTGCATGATGGGTTTTTTCCCCATTTCTCGTCTTTAAATTGTTATACGTCAAGAACCGTAAAAGATAAATGGTTGAAACTTGGGACATGTCTTTTTCAACTATTTTACTTTAATCGTGATTCAGCAAATTTGAAAAAAATATTTCCTTTTGAAAATATGATTTTTTAAAAATATGTTACATAATTTTTTTTTTGTAATTTTCAATATAAATATTTTTAATTTTTTTTAAAATTAATATTTAAAAAAATGCTGAATCAAAATTAAAATTCATATATTTATGTTTAATTTAATGAATAAAAGTTTAAATTCGACAAATAATATTTCGAGTTATAACAATTTTAAATGACCCCACATTTTTTAAAATTTTAATGTTTAAAAAATTTTTAAAAACATTTTCAGAAGTTTTATGAAGTGATTTTGTTTACAAATTATATGTTTAACCTTCACAAAAAAATTCAAAATTTTAACTCAATAAATATTTTTTTTTTTTAAATGTGTCCCGGATACCCTTAAAAGTGTTTTTATGCACCTAGTCCTGCTACTTTACTCTACAAGTACTTTTATATACATAGTCCAGCTACATTACTTTGCAAATGTTTTTATGTATATGGTCCATCTACATTCAAGCAAGAGTGTTTATGTACATAGTCCAGCTACACAAATATTTTACATACATCGTGGCGTATCTAAAATGCATGCATCACAGTTTTAAGATTGTATCACAGAAATGACAGGAATTCAGGGCATAAATTCAGAAGAGAACGTGGAAACTTATCGTAGAAGAATACCTTTAATACAACATCCTCCTTAATAGTGTTGAATCGGAAGTGGAGCCTTTTCCTCCCTCGGATTTTGCATTGTTAGCGGTAAATGCTTCAGTGGTCTGAAGCGTTGAAACTGATATATATCCTTTAAAAACCAGCTGACGTTTCGAAATTGCCAAGCACTTCGTCTTCCAGAGAATTTGCTGCGATTCTTCGGATAAAAGTAAACCGCGTGAGAAGTGATATTTTGCGGAATGGTTTACTTAAAATTCGCAAACTGTCGAGCACAGATATTCCGGTTTAAAAAAAAAATAGACACGCGTATTATGTCCGTTCATGCATTTATGTAGACGTACACTTATATATACATAGACGTACACTAAATATATACATAGCGCAAAATATGTAATTAAACAGGGTAAAGTAATTCATATTGTTCAAAAATACTGGTAGTATTAGCTAGTAAATAGGCAGTGATAATATTAATAACATAAATAGAAACATAATGCAAAACTCCGCTGAAAACGTAATTTAACTGCAGTAAACACGTCTGTATGTAAATATCTTTATCTTATCTATATTTATTTTTGTAATATCATTCATTTTATTATAATTAAAATTTTAATGTTTTGAAAATGAGAAAATAATAATTAATGAAACATTTTAAGAATTTTATTTTTTTATAGTAGCTGACTATTCAGTCATTTATTTATTTATTGTAACAAAATGCATGAAGCCTACATGGAGACATATTTACTCTAAGTAAATATGTCTCCATCATACAGGTAGCCTTGGACCTATGTTTAACCATTCTTATGGACTCCTCAGAAATGCATTACCCTGTATCACTGTTTTGTACCACAGTTCATGACAGACGGTGATTCTTTCCGAAGTGAGCTGGTTGGCTTCATCTTCTACCCAGTAAAAATTCCCAGTAAAAGTACCCAGTAAAAATTCAGAAAAGTTCCGCACTAGAAATTACTTTCCCTCCAGCTTACTCATGGGGTATGTCTTGCTAAGGAGCACATAAGAAGGGGTGGATATATATATATATATATATATATATATATATATATATATATATATATATATATAATATATATATATAAGTGTGTGTGTGTAAGTAATAATAACGTTCCACCTTTATTAATTAATGCATATTCTAAATTTTCCCGTTAACGTTTCAATAAAGTATAGCCCCCTATTTCAAAATATGACCTAAGGATAAATAATATAATTACAAGATAAAAATAACTTTTTATATACCATGTTTTTAAACTTTCTGTTCAATCATATAAACTTGATTATTCTATGCATTAATAAATACTCTTTAAAATTTTTTTGATGAATTATCCCATCAACTTCAAAGAAAATGATACAATGCGTAATCAATCGTTTAGCTCAAGAATTGGAAGTTAACTTGCTTTTAACTTTTCGTTCCAGTCTCGGCCGATAGATGGCAGCACCATTCTACAAAACAAAATTAACTGAAAATGACTTCAAATCTGCTTAAAGATATCTAAAAGTATTAAAAGAATACATTGTCATCGTGTTCTGAGCTATTCTAAAAGTTTCAAGTGTCTAGCTAGTCGGGAAGAAAGTTAAAAATCGATTGTAAGATTTGTACTGGACAAACCCACACACACACAAACAAACAAACAAACAAGAAAGCGAGTTAATAAAAACGTGGTAATGAATTAACTAGCTGAATTATCTCCTAAACAGCGCGCAAAACAGTAAAAGTTATTTTTAAAACATGATTCAACAGCACGAGTTTATCTTGTGCGTTCCGAAAGATCATATCGGTCTAATTAGCCCTCATGTAGCAAAAAGTTGACCGTAGTGCTCCAAACGAAACCAAATGAAACCAAACCGAAAGATCATACGACTTCTGACGCACGAGGTCAGATGGTCACCGGTACCCAATTAGAAGTTGTTGTCCCCCTTGTGTCAGGGTCATGAATCCTTCGTATTAAGTCAGAGAAAGGGTTTTCCATGGGCTTTTTTCGTGACTATCCTCGTACTTTGCTGATGTCCCGTCTATGTTTTTTGTCATCTCCGCACTCTTCTTGTCCTGTGTTGCTCTATCGCCGCACGCCGCTGGCCACGTTCTTTCTCCTTCCAAACAAAATGTAACGTATTGAAAAGAAAAGACAAAACCTTTGTGCTCAAGGAATAAACAGGAAATCTAACGTAAATAAAGCACAAATAGCAATAAGGTGCAATTTTGCATACGGCCGTTTCGAAGCTGCAAAGGAGCCAAAAGCCGAAAACTAAGCCACTTGGCTTAGTTTTCGGCTTTTTGAGCTGCCACTAAGTTCTTTGCACTGATGAAGAAGCTCCTTTGCAACTTCGAAACGGTAATATGCAAAATTGCACCTTATTGCTATTTGTGCTTTATTTACGTTGGATTTCCTGTTTATTAAAATGTAACGTAGCTTGAAACCTCCAGAAGGTCCGGAAATTACATGTACTTTTATGTGTGCTATAAACTACTGCAAAACGACGTCATTGTGTGTCCAGAATAAAGACAGTTCTGAAAATCTATGGAAATTCACTTTAACCCGACTACAGATAGCTGCCTATAGCTACCGGGTATTGCATATGTATATAACAAAAAAAAATGACTGTTCCTAGTTTTTACCTCAACGCGTATTCTAAATTCTTTTTTTGTACAAAGCACAAGCCTTCTTCCAAAATCCGATCAATGAATAACTAAACTGAGAAACTATATTTGCCCTTAATGCACATGCCGAACATTACGTAGGCACTCGAAATTTCTAAATCCCAATAACATTACCGTATATGGTCCAAACTTGTAGGCCTCATTACGTTTATATACAATAAATAAGGCCTGTTTTCACATTCTTACTCACTAACAGAACGCAATATCACGCATGCCCAAATATCGGCTATTTCACGATAAATTGAAATCACATCAAAAACACGAGGTTAGAGACCACGTGATAATTCTTAACCAATTACAAAATTCTGTCCCTGGTGGTGGAACAGGCCGTAATTTTATATATGCCTGGATGGAAAACTCTTCTCTCTGCTACACCAGACTTATAGCAGCTGCTATCAAAATTACGTTCCATGTAGTCGCGTGTCTTCTCTGTACACTCCACGGCTAAGTCCGCTAAATCGATACCTTCCTTGTGTGTTTTTGAAATAAGTCCTTAAGATGCGGGATCTGAACAAAGACCTTTATACAACGACAACTGTGTCTCCTAGTACTTAAAATGATTGCACACCCTTCTCCTTCTTACGAGTGTCTTCCTAGTTTGTGTAAAAAACTACGCTATATATATATATATATATATATAACTTTGCTTTTTCGAACTTCATTTTTCAATCCCTCTAATATAAAAATAATCCTACAGAATCATCTACAGAATAGAAATAAAGAGATGAGGATCGTTCACATTCCCAGGGTAGTTCAATTGCTAAAATGTCTTCTTGAATTTAAACAACACCAGTCTAGACATGCTTCCGTCCTGTTATCATAAATGCATAATTTTTTTCCCCTTCTCATCTGTTTCATGAACTAACTTCAAGTTGATAATAATATTACTTTATCCATTTCAAGGTAGCAGTAACTACTCCTCCAGGTACATATTGCATTTTAATTGAAGTACCGCTGTATCATATTTTAGGTGAACTATTAAATCCTGAAACAATTCAAAATGTACGTAACAGAATGTTTTAATTAAAATAATAAGGGTATTCCTCGTATTAGTTGAAATGTTACATAAACTATTATAATTTGCTCATAATGCATATCTAATTTACTGTAAAATATACTTCGAACAATCTATATCTAACTAGAGATTTATGTATCAATCAATATATATATATATATATATATATGTGTGTGTGTGTGTGTGTGTGTGTGTGTGTGTGTGTGCGTGCGTGCGCGCGCCGTACTTGTGCGTTTGCGTGTGTGTGAGTATGTGTGCGCATTTGTGCGTTTGCGTTTATGTGTGGGTTTGTGTTTGAGTTAGAGAAAGAAAGAATAAGATTTTTCTTAATACAGAATATATTTTAAATTTCAGCGAATAAATTGTTTTACAAGCATAATAAATATGAAAAATCAACAGTGATACTCATCGTTTAACAGTATCTCATTATATAAGAGACTAGCTGAATACCCGCGCTTCGCTACAGCGTACATTCGAATTAAATACAACGGTCAATGTATGCAATTGATACCAAACACACACACACACATATATATATATATATATATATATATATATATAAATCGTAACGGATATTTTTATAGACAAAATAATGTAGAAGAAAATATTCAAATTAAATCTAATAGAACATACTAAAGAATATAGTACTGTTAATATAGTACAATTTGAGGAACATTTCTTTTATTGTATTTTAATAGTTTTTGGGAAAATGTCCAAACGTCTGCCGCATTAGAAAGATAGAATTTTTTTTGACGCAAAATCAGTTTAAAGTATCACAAAAATAAAAGAAACCCCGTGATCAGCATTTAATAAATTAAATTCTAAAAATTAACCTTTAAAAGTTCACCAAAAATCAGAAAATGGAGGTAAAGATTATAAAAATATGTCATTTTAAAGAAATTTTTATGATCTTTCTCGTGATATAAATTTTATAACCCTCAAATTATTATTTTAAATGTAAACTTAAAAGAAGTTATTAAAACAGCTTAAAAATTTAATTTAAAAAAATCTAAGAAGAATTTTTCAAAAATCTTTCTTAGTGGACTCGTAAACTATAAGAAGAAAGGCCCTATAAAATTTCACCCCTTTAGGTCCAGCGGTTTTGTCTCTGCGTTATCTGTCAGTCAGTCAGTTAGTTAAGGAACTGTTTTATATATATGAGGCGGTGAAAGGCAAAGTGGTGTAAGTCAGTAAGTCAAGTGGTGTAAGTCAAAAGAGTTTAACTGCAAAAACTACAAAAAATCCACCATAAATTGAACAAATTAGAATTCATAACAATTATTACAATATTGCAAATAATAACTATTTACAATTCCACTATAAATTGAACATGGAGATTACATATTTGCCCCCAAATGAAAAAAGTTGAAAATGTGACTTACACCAGTTTGCCTTTCAACGCCTCATATATAGATAAGTCCCTGTAAAGTATTTTTGTACATGATCTATCTTTAATCATAGGTGACTTTGGTACGAGACGCAAATTTACAGCCTACAAGTTAGGAATTAAATACCTATTCGAAAAAATAATGAAAGAGAAACGTATTAAAATAATACTTTAAAAATTACCATGAAATAAAGGGAAATATTACCCTCCTGGTATAAAACAAAATATAACTAACTTTAAAACACATAAAAAAATGCAACGTTAAAACGAACATTAGTCACCAACTTACAAAAATTCTATAATTTCTATTATCTTTTACCTGCATGAATCTGAAATGTTCACAAACCAACTTCCCGCAGCTGAGACGCGTGCTGTATCTATTGCAGCCACTTTTTAACGAACTCTGAATAATGGTTATTTTGTTGCGGAGAGGGTCCGTTTGCGTTTGATTTATGCGCAGAACAATGAATGCTCTGCATGGGGAAAACGCTCCCGTAATAAGCATTTTTCTCGGCTCGCAAAACATTATTATGCGTTTAGCATCTTGATAAAACTCTCGCACCTTCGTTCGTGGTTGATCTAGACGTTTCGTCTCAGCCACGTCATTAACAATTTACATCTGATAATAAATCGCCGCGCGGAATGACACAGCTCCCACCTTAAATGTGGTGGATATTAATATAAATGAAGTTGTTTATAGATTACGCCTTCATAAATAATTCATTTTAAAGCTCCTTTATTGTTTGGTTGTTTTAGGAGGTGGCTAACGTGATCTCCTTTCTAAAATCCAAAGGGGGGTAAATAGCAAAGCCGGTGATCCCATCACTTTTAAAGGAGAGGCATAGGCGACGTCTTCGAGATTTATGACGTCTCATGAATTTGATATTATTAGATCTCAGAGATGCTCTAAAAGATCCCGATGCATTCGGTAGATTCATTTTTATTAAAAGTGTATTAAAGTGACACACTCCGGGGAAAACAGAAGCGAAGGAGTTGAAAAATTTATTATTTGCTGCTGTAGATTTTTCAGTTTTCGTATTTATTGTGCAGGAATAAACATGAATTTGCCCTTTTTTTTTGTGTGTGTTATGTGTGTGCACATACTAAAATACACGGCGTGAAGAACAGTGCGACGTTTTGTTTTAACTTACTAGTATTACGTTCCTCCATAACGGTCCTCCGAAAAGCAAAATTTCAGATGTCCTGTAATTTAGGCAGCACACCAAACCCAGTCTGTATCGCTTTGGCAAGCAGTCAACAGTTAGGCAGAAAAGTACCAAAATGCGTCAAAATTTTGACATATATATATATATATATAT
>OU015495.1:175999538-176022038 GCA_907164885.2 Dolomedes plantarius | reverse complement strand
AACTTACTAAGAGTGTTATATTGTATAAAGCACTCTTTTAAGTAGATAATATTATTTAAAGCACGCTTTTAAGTACGATTTTTCTATACAACAAGACGAAGTAATAATTTTAGGTAAATTACAAAATTCTGACATCTTTCTCGTAATAGTTATAATTATTTCTCTTCTACTCCGTGATTTGATCCTTAAAATAAGCCATCATGGGAAATGACATATTATTTTCTAAAATATTTAGGTTTCAATTTAAATGAAGTATTTTATACAATTATAAAAAAATTCCCTTTAGTGTTCATTCTTTCATAGAGTAGTTTAACATTAACGCCTTTGCGTTTCGAAATAGAATCTGTTGTTATAACGAAGAAGAAAATTTAAGTCTTAATTGAGCAGTTTATATTACTTTAAAGTAGTCATAATACACGCATTCAAAATTTACGACGTCTATTTTGACATGTTTCTTCCTTCGTAATTAGCTGACGTTCCATATGGGAATAATGTTCACCAATCACGGTAAAGTCTGCAAACATTTTAAAATTCAAGTTCATTCCCGGTTATTAAATTCACATTTAGATGTCTTGCTCTGATTTAAAAATTTCTACAGAACATTAAATTATTTTGGTATCTCGATGCTACGTTGTTTCGATTTTAAAGTGTGTGTATAGAGGAATTACTTTATAATTTCATACTTGATGTTTGAAATGCTTGGAACAGAAATTTGATTATAATTTTACTTAGGACATCGAATTTCTTAAATAATTTGTATATTTGCATTTGCTGTTATATGTAACTAAGAAATTCACTATTATATGTTGTAGTATATTCAATTTTTATAACTCTCAGTTAATTAATGAAGATTAAGGGCCTGTTCACATAGGAGTCCGTTGCGTAGCGTTAAGGAAAAGATGACGTTGAGACGAAAATAAACCAATCATAGGCGTTAAAAATTTCATTGCTAATCGTTTGGAGGCCTATGATTGGTTTTTTTCGTCTCTACGTCATCTTTTCCTTAACCCTTTCAGGGGCAACAACCCCGATCATTTGCACGGTGCAGATTTTTTCTCGATTTTTTTTCAACCTAAGGAATTTTGAAATATTTTCCAAATAAAGGTTGCAAGATGTTTTTACTTCTTTAAACTGATAACAGATGGCAGTACTAGCCATTTTTCTGATCATTTAACTGGAATTCATTGAATGCAAGGGAAAAAAGACTAGATTTAGGCGTTTTCACTGTGCAAACGACGCCCCTCAAAGGGTTAACGCTACGCAACGTACTCCTATGTTAACAGGCCCTTAAAGTAAATTTGCATGACACGCGTTCGTGGGACAAAGCTGATAAATGGAGCTGCTTTCCGTGTCTCAGAATTGTAGCAGGAATCTTTCAGGGTTGAGAGAAACATATGAGCAAATCAATATTAAAGAAATTGAGTAATTTCGAGTCTAAATTAACGTTTTTGAGATTGCGTATTACGGATGCGACATCGACAACAAAACATCGATGCTTTGAAACATCGATATTCAATATTAAAGCATCGATGCTAATAAAACATCGCCACAAAACCATCGATGTTTTTAAACATCGATGTTTATGAGCTTTCATTTTTTTTTAAACTGGTTTAGTAACCTATAAGATTAATGTTACTTTGTTTAGTCATGGAGGGGGGGGGTTAATTTTACTCTCAGGTTGGGCTGACACAAAATGACAAAAACTTGGTTGCTAGAGTCAGCGCATATTGCAGAATTTCCACAACACATTTTATTACTTTAACCAGAAAATTGAAGAAGATATTATTGCAATTTATTGACAAATCTTTTATTTTCAAATTAAGTAATGCAAAAGACAATTACATATATTTACACCGATTTGAAGTACTGATGCAAAACCAACGTATGGGGGAAAACTCAACAAGCTAATTTTTTCTTTACTGTAAATAACAATTATTGGGGCTATTGGGGCATATAATTATTATTCATTGGTTGTTCATTGCCATTTGTATCTAATCGTTCCCCCTTTTGTATTCGCCCTTTTCAGAATTCAGACTTACATTTACTGAGTGGGAAAATTATGCTAAGTGGTGAATTTTTTTTAATATGGTACATATTCATTTAAAAAAAGCATCGAGACAACATAAATCATCGAGCACAAAACATCGATGTACAAAAAAATCGGCTTCAATAAATCGATGTTTAAAAATCGATGTTTAAAAATCGATGTTTTTATCAAAACATCGATGTTTCGAAAACATCGACATCGATGTCGCATCACTATTGCGTATCTTAATTCTTCAGCGGGTGCGCCAATTTTTGGAACACCAGCAGGCGCGCGTGGCACAAAGTGCAACGTCTCTTTCAACCTTGATTATTCCTTTTGTAATAAACTTTCTTTTTTTCAAATTGAAAATAATAATTCTGAATTTTATGACAACATATAAAATGTTTATAATGCTGAGATATATTTATAATTAAATGTCAAAGAATGCAGATAGAATCGCCTTATTTCAAAACTGTCCTGTTTGTTGGATCTATGGACAACTTGGTAATTGATTCCTATTATGTTCAAAAACCTAAAAAACAATGAGATTGTCCATCTTCGTGATATGCGGGATACTGGGTAATAGCTGCACATTTGATCGACTACATCATCTCGTCGTATTGTAATCCAGTATAATCGCTGGTTTACCACGGTTAAATCAAGACTAACAATGAATGGAAATTAATACAAGTGTCAGAAAATCAGACCTGCATTAGAAATGGTGTAGCTATAAATATAAACTGCTCAGAACATTCAAACCTTACATGTGAAAACAAACCATTCAGAATTACGAAAATGTTGCACTTTGTACACGGGTACGCCTGCTGAAGGGTTAAACATTGAGGGTTATGTACAGACTGCGCTGCTGTGAAGTCTTTCACAATTATAGGCTAATATTGTTCTAATAAACTATAACCGTTAATCTGACTTTTATATTCATGTATATTGTGGCGTCACGAGAAGTAGTAAGGCTATTCTCTCTGAGGCATTTTGAAGAAATTTCACAACTATTGATCCATACCAAAGAAAGACAGAGTTCTAATTAAAAGCGAAAGCCAAATTTTTAAAACAAAAACTTATCAAGTAGATTTATTTACAAAAAGAATTAAACATTAAACACTTCCGACATAATCACTTAATTTACGTGCAGATTCACAAATGCACGCTCCAGGGCCCATTCTCGGCCCAACAACACAGGAGCCTAGCAAAAACACGTCTATCCCGCTCGGATTTTATACAGCGTCTCTCTCCAATGTCTGGATTTTAAAAAGGGGTGGGGGGGGCCGGCAGATTAACGGCTGACAGCTCTTCTTAGGCGCCGAACTTTATTACATTGCCGAAATGTTAAGATGACAGCTTTAGTGGCTGCATCTGTGAGGAAAACGGTTTGTAATCCCCCCACGTGTTCCGAACTGGTGGAACCGAACAACACATTCCTCGAAAAACATGAAGCTGTGTTTCAAGCGTTTGTGGGGTGTCGGGAAAAAATAAGACCATATTTCCAGTACGCTACAATATTGTCTTTTTCAATGTGACACTTTGAAGGGTGCATAAAACTGAGTGTCATATGAACTCTAAAACATGTTAGGAGTGTTCATTAGTCATGCATACTCTATTTTATTAAACGGAAAACGTAAATGTAACACTCTCAAAAAGTTTTGCATGCGACGAATTTTGAATATTCATAGTATTCATAACTGACTAGGTGTGTGGGGGGGGGGCTTTTAGATGTGTTTCACGTCTTTAGGGTAGTATACCTTAGGACACCTTATTCGGAACTATGCGGGTGCATCCTAAGTTTGTGCAACAACCATTACAATTATATCTGAGTTTCCTGTGAGATACGGCAGGCACCCATCTGAATATTCGAATCCTGTTGTATTCTATTCGCTATGTCCGAAGTAATTAAGCTGCAACATTCCAACATCTTGACTCATGGAGATTAGCGACTAATGTCAAATACACGCGGACCTGTAGAAAGGCCTTAGATAGAAATCGTGAGGATTAAGGTCAGGGAACCTGAGGAGTACATTATCCTTGCAGACAATGTGGAAAATCCTTCATTAGGAAAGGTCTTAATTAAACAATTCTCACAGGCGGAGGTCCTTCTCGTAGTCAAGTGTAGCATATTTCTGTGCTTTAGAAGCTGAGGAAGAGTCAATTTCTAGGGCTGAGGGTAAATGTTAGAGCTTAATCTGCCTAGAACAGATTGAAAAAGGCATTGCAATCTGTTTTTCCTTAGGCTTTGAACATTTTCCAGCTGTTGATGAAGATTAAAACGTGCGTATGCATAAGAATGTGCCAGGGGTGACCGTGATAAACAGTGTTACGGGTTTACATACTTAGAAGAGCCAAAGACAGTAAATGGTTATATTTGATATGAAAGATACGTTGGTTTTCTAAAGTTTTTATTATATACAATCGATTCCGGTTAATTGGACAACCGGTTAACTGGACCATCTGCTTATTCGGACCAAATCCTGTCTTGTTACATAAGGCATGTTCGTTTAATGGGATCAGCTGGTTATGAGGATCAAAATGATCACGTACCGATGTGGTCCGATTAACCGGAACCGACTGTATATCATTCTTCAGTAGGTAAAGTAATTAAGATTTCTCAATTTCTAAATAGTTTTTGTAGCTTTGATAATTATTTAAATTTTAATTGTTTTGCCAAATGGTTCAAATCTGACATGTATTTAGTTGCTGCAAATGTAGCCATTCTTTTAAATGTTGTTCTGTCGACATGGGACGTCGTTTAATTTTTATCAACCCTATTCTTGAATTCAAGGATTCACAGCTGTAAGTAGTACCGAAAACATTATTTGATCTGCCGCTAATTTTATTTTTGGATATTTTGAGGCCGGACAAGGTACCAAGATTCTAAAGGAGATGCACTTGATTTGAGGAGTAATTCTAGAGTTTGATCTTCCTGCATGTACATTAGCTCCATTTCAGTGTCTGCTATATCAGGAACCAATACATAACTCCACAGAGCAATTATAAATTTCACATTCGTGTATATAGTATTTGGAAAATTTATCATTAATCCAAGAGCCACAAAGATAGAGATAAAGAGCCGTATGCAATTTTGCCAACTTTGTATATACATTAAATTTTTTCAAAGACACTTTACCTGTCTTATTCATACAAGGGAAATTAATAAAGCCAGAAATTTTATTTTCTTGAGGCAGAACTTTACGGTCTGTAATAAATTATGCTAATATTCTCAATTAGTGATGTTAGTTAATATTTTCCATACTCAGACAGCTTTGACCTATAAATAAGACCTTTGAGGTCAAAGCTCTCCTCTCCAGTCTATTAAACCTATCTCTTTGCACAGGACATGTCTACAATCGTCTGTAAACCCCCTGTAAGTAGGTAATGAAGATAGCAGGTTTACTTCTTCGAGTATCTGTTAGTATTTATAGTTAAAACATTTTATGACTCTGTTAATCAATATAGATTAAAAGACACGCTTTCATGGAACTGTATGACACGCTTTCATGGAACCAAATTGATGAATGGAACTCCTTTTCGTGTTTCAGGATTCTTTCCTCTAATCAGAACAGTGAGAAATGTATGAGAAAATTAATTTTAAAGAAAATTCGATAATTTCGAATCTAGATTAGGGTTTCTGAAACTACATATCTTAAACACTGGTCTTCAAATTGAGTAATTTTAAACATTTGTTTTTAACTTATAACTTATTTTTTCCAACTTATAACCATTTTTTAATATAAACCTCGCTTTAATAAACTATAACGGTAAATGTGACAATTACATCCAAAGAGCGTCTTCTAAGTATGACACTTTGAAGGATACATAAAACTTAGTGTCAGGTGAACTCTAAAACACGTGAGAAATGTTCATCAGTTATGCATGTTTTATTTAACGTGACATGTAAATGTGACGCTCTTCCGTAAAGAAAGTCTTCCGGAGAAGGAATTCTTTCTTCACTGCGAGATGATTAAAAGTATGAAAGCACACAAAGCGACGGCACTGTGCGTGTTGCAACGTAATCTACTGCATTCCTGCATAAAGCGAAATTCTAGTTATTTAGTGAAGCTGCTATTACTATTACCTAATCACTAACACCAAAATTATTCAAAAGTTATTATTTTTTATTTAGTTATCAATCCATTCGTTTATACAAAAATGTCCCATCCTACCTTTCATATCGTCTTAAACGCTTGCTTGTAATTCACGTGTCTTAGACCCGGGCAACTCAGTGATTAGCGCGTCGTGGTACTGCACTAAGGGTGTTCGGTTTGAATCCTGACAAGCTCCACTGAATACCATCGTGTCTACCGTGGGTATAGGTTTGTTATATCTATCGAGAAGATAATCACTCCTTGGGGTTTGTAGTTGTGGAAGTAAGGTACGAGTCTTTCAGATGTCGCCACTGGAGGTGCTCGGTCTAAACTGAGGTGGCACCAGGGGGCAATTTTCGTTCATCTATAAGGTACTATCATTACAAGAAACCAACTATTTCGCGGTTTAGAATGAGCGAATGCCAAAGTTAAAAGTGCTTGCAGCATTAAGGAAAATATATATGTCTTAGGTATTGAATATTCGCTTAACGGGAAACCTGAACTACTTCAAGGAAGAAGAAACGAACAATTCGGCACGAGGGTACTATATTAACTTTATAAACAAGTTATGCCCCATAAAAAGAGAACATTCAAATAGCTAGTGATCTATTTTGAACATCCTTCGGCTCCAGTGCTTCAATAAAGCATCTAAGGGAATCGTGTTTACCCTCTACATAAGAGAGTAAATGGTTCTATTAGAGCAAAAGTCAGTTTTCGAACGCATTGCATTAATTCTTTAAGTACGTCCATTATAAGAACTTTTTTTTCTTACGAAAATACCTAAAAGATTTGCTTTTTGAGCGTATTTTTAAAAAAATGTGAACTCTTGTCTTTAAGTCTACCCCCTCGCATCATTAACAATTCACATCTAGAAATAAATTGCTGGGTTAAAATAAGGCACGATTTTCCATAAATGTGTTATAAATATACTTAGCTTTTATAGAGAACTTTTATAAATTCCTTATTTGGTTTCGGTACGAAATATCAAATTTTCAACAGACTTAATCAGTTGAGCTCAGGTGCCATTTTAGTATGTCTTAGAAAAGAAAAAAATATATAAGCTATGACGTCAAATATTTTTACACTTCTCTTGAATTTGTTCCATAACGTTACCAGGTTTGAATTTAATATTAATATAGATTACATTCTCGGAGCATTGTAGTGATTAGCGCGTCGAGATTCGGTACTGAGGGAGCTCAGATCTCATCAAGAGCCATTGAATGTTCCCATCAGGGCCCGATTTAGAAAATTCTTGACTATAGGCACAACTCGGTATGGGGGCCCCCCTAACACTGATGTTGGCATAAAATTTCCAAAATTGACACACAAAAAAAAATAATCATGAATCATTGCGAAAGTACCATTTTACCAAGAATTGGCTATTTGAAGCGTAGAAGCCTAGATCATTATCAAATAACAAAAAGCGATACAACATATTAACTTCATTGTTAAAACACCAATACAATGCAACCAGAAAAACTTATTAATCCCTTATATACACTGTAACATACATATGATTAACTATACATATAACTATACATATGATGAACCAATCAATCAAATTTGAAAGAATATGTAAAAAAATTGCTAGTTAAAAAGGTAAAATGAAAGAAAATTTTGAATTGAGAATTTTTCTTTTTCCTTTTAAAATTATAATTTTTGGAGGCCCCCAACATTCGGGGGGCCCCTAGGCCCGGGCCTACCCGGCCTAATGGAAAATGAGGCCTGGTTCCCATCTTTAGGCCAGGTATAGGCGTGCTAAAGCTGTAAGCCGGAAAGGCCCTCTGTGGGTTTTGGAGGTGTGGAGGAGTCTCCCCCCCCCCAACTGTCGAGTCTGGGGTTTCTTAGTCAAAATTGGGGTAGCGCCGGTCAAAAAGTCTTAACCATTATGCACAATAGCTGTGAGATAAACAGAGGCCATATCTTATTTCCCTGTAGCCGTCATTGTATCTGGTTAGGACTATACCCGGCTAGTGGGCATTAACACTATGAAACTGTCGGCTGAAAAGTCCTTCCGTAGGTTTTGGACATGTGGAAGGAGTCCCCGCCCTCCTCCCCAGATGTCGATCCTGCAGATTCTCAGTCAAAATTTGGGTAGCGCCGGTCAAAACGTCAAACTTTCACTATTATGCACAATATCTGTGAGATAAACAGAGGCCATATCTTATTTCCCTGTAGCCTTCATTGGACCTGGTTAGGATTATATCCGGCTAGTGGGCATTAACACTATAAAACTGTAGGCTGAAAAGACCCTCCGTGGGTTTTGGAAGTGTGGATGGAGTCTCCGCCCCCCTCCCCAGATGTCGATTCTGGGGTTCTCGGTCAAAATTGGGGTAGTGACGGTCAAAACGTAAACTTTCACTATCATGCACAATAGCTATGAGATAAACAGAGGCCATATCTTATTTCCCTGTAGCCTTCATTGTATCTGGTTAGGATTATACCCGGCTAGTGGGCATTAACACTATGAAACTGTCGGCTGAAAAGGCCTTCCGTAGGTTTTGGACGTGTGGAAGGAGTCCCCGCCCCCCTCCCCAGATGTCGACCCTGGGGATTCTCAGTCAAAATTTGGGTAGCGCCGGTCAAAACGTCAAACTTTCACTATTATGCACAATATCTGTGAGATAAACAGAGGCCATATCTTATTTCCCTGTAGCCTTCATTGGACCTGGTTAGGATTATATCCGGCTAGTGGGCATTAACAATATAAAACTGCAGGCTGTAAAGGCCCTCTGGGAGTTTTAGAGGTATGGAAGGAGTAACCCCCCCCCCCCCCTCCCCAGACGACGATACTAGGGATTCTCAGTCAAAATTCGGGTAGCACCGGTCAAAAAGTCAAACTTTCACCGCTATGCTCAATAGCTGTTAGATAAAAAGAGGCCATATCTTTTTTTCCCTGTAGCCTTCATTGGACCTGGTTAGGATTATACCCGGCTAGTGGGCATTAACACTATAAAACTGTAGGCTGAAAAGACCCTCCGTGGGTTTTGGAAGTGTGGATGGAGTCTCCGCCCCCCTCCCCAGATGTCGATTCTGGGGATTCTCGGTCAAAATTGGGGTAGTGACGGTCAAAACGTAAACTTTCACTATCATGCACAATAGCTATGAGATAAACAGAGGCCATATCTTATTTCCCTGTAGCCTTCATTAGACTTGGTTAGAATTATAACCGACTAGTGAGCATTATAAATTTAAAAATGGAAACCAAATTAGTATATTGTACTAAAAATGTATGCCTGATTTAGCGCTTAAATGGTCAGCCAAATAACAAGTGCAACCCAAATATGTCCGGTGGATTCCGAGGTATAAAAATTAAAGATCCCTTTAAAAGTACAGAGATTCGTTTAAAAGGCGATGTAAGCTTTTACATATAACTATTCGAAAATATGTTTCGATTAATTAAATAAAATCAAGACAGCAACTTTGATACATAAATGAGTGTATGTTGACCTTTTAATTTCCCTGACTGTAGTCTCGCCACTTTTAATGCACAACAGACATTTTAAATTCCTTTAGGAAAAACGTAGCAATTTTAGATATTTTTCTGAATGATTTGCGCTATTATACTAAATACTCTAATAAAACAAAATTCAGGTATGTCTATTTAAAATTTGTGAATGTCACGAACTGCACAAAATGAGAATATCTAAAAGCATACTCCCATCTGGGAAACTCGCAAATCAATCAAAGAAGTGTTCTAACTGCAAAACATACTAAGAAATCGGATAACGTGCATATACCTCATACCATGGGAGAGGAATTTAAGCATATTTTGAATTCAAAGCTGCATTTCCTCCTCCATAGCCATTACACCAAAGGTATATAGATTATTTTCCTCAATGGCGATACTGCAGGTTGCAGCTTTTCCGAATAGTCATAAATTTTTATTACGATTCGAACTTATTTTACTTTTATTTTCATCATAAAGTTCTGGGAAATCTCAGACATAATATTTGATCTCCTTTGAAGTGCTTTCTCACAATCTTGTCTGTAATTTGTTATCAAAAGTCATAAACAGTCGGTAGGATGTTGAAATCACTTTCTGATTCATATTATTTTTAAAAGTTTTCAAAATAAATATCGGGGTTTAAAAATAACACAATATTACCGTTTTACGCAGCGTAGGATGTGGTTGTTATCGTGCTATTTTTTTTCTCTTTGTTTGTAGTTTTGACGTTAGTTAGGGATCTAAAAATAACCTAAAAATACATTTAGGCAGAAATCCTAGTTTTTTACCCTGGAATTATTTCCCTGTTCATGATAATTTTTGCGTATTGGCGGACAGATGGAGATGATTTAAGGCTCTAATATACAGTAACTGCCTTTCTTTACTAGAATCTGTTGCGAAATTTTTACTTTTCAATTTAGATACTTTCGTAACTTCTAAAACGCCAGAATGTTTTATACGTTACGAAAGCAACATAATTTAATGGGGTCTATATCGGCTTGGACCACGCGACATGGCTCAAATGTACTGATTTTTGCGAAATAGGAATTACCACTTGGATATTTGTTTTTTCGGAGGTTTGTTAGACTTTGTAATGAGGTACTAAAAGTCAAACTTGTACTAAAAGTATTAACTAAACGAATTTAATTTTTGTTTACGATTTTAGGGATCTAATTTGTAATTTGAAGAAAATTTGTTCACGTGTTCAAAAAAAATCCGCTCGAAGTATGTCAAATGAAACCGTATGAAACCCGTGATGAGTTGAAATTTGAGTTGAGGATAGCAAACTCCAAAATGAAGCTGTATACGCTGTTCTTACGCAGTGTTCTCAAATTTTCTCCTCTTTCATTTGTATACGCGTGACATTACGTTGAAGACTGCTGGTATGGCTCAAAGCATGATCAGCGGTTGTCCATTCAGTTTTACAGCTGAGGCAAGAAAACCGGATGTGACTGATAGGAGTACTGTTTGGGGCGTGTTTAAGAACCCCAACGCCATAATCAATGCTCAGCGGTAAACCCAAATACTCGATAATTTGCATATGACTATTGAAAACGAGCTACCCGGCATGATGTCTTCACGAGTCATTCTCCACGACAGTGCACGGCCTCATATCACTAAGGTTTTTGACAGTGCACTAGCTGGTAAGAAATGGGAGGCCCTTGAACATCCAGCATACAGCCCAGATTTGTCACCATATGACTTTTCAGACCGTTAAAAAAATTCCTTATGGCCTAATGACTATGACGCTGGCATTCGGTCCAGATCCTGTCGGTTCGATTCCTACTGTTGGCATGGGTGTTTATAGCCGTTCGGAATTGGCTTTAAACTGTATGTCCTGGTCTAATTAGACCTCATGTAGCACAAAGTTGACCGTAACGCTCCAAACCAAACCAAACCAATCGACACTCATAAGCACGTACAGGGTGTAGTTAAGGACTGGTTCAATCAGCAACCGATATACTTCATTGCCGAGGAAATTCCTAACCTTCCCAAACACTGGGGTGCCTGCCTAAACGCGATGGGTGATGTCTCAGAACCGTTTATTTTCCCAATGCGTCAGGCCCTTGTCATTTGTTAATATTCGTCCTTACAACACTTTTCACTTTTATTGGCTACTTTATTATGGGAGCACTATTTAAGTGAGCCAGCACTGCTCCATATGAGGGGACAACAACGAAACGACCAAGCCCAATGCGTGGAAGCGGATGTCGTTAACTAATATACCATGGAGGTCGCTGGAGAAACATCGTATGCCGCAAACTTCACTGAAGACTACTATTTCGTTTTGCTTACATTTCGTCTTTTCTTTCTACCTCGCCCAGTGGCAACACATCCTGAACAGGTTTTATTTCAACACGCTTCATACAAGAAAAATAAGGAACGAAGTTAGGTTTCTGATTAATGTTTTACGATTATTTCGTCAAACCATGGACTTATTGTCCGACCTTCTGCCGGTCGTCGTACCTCTAGAAATAACTTAATTTCAAGACAAACGACAAAATCTATAGGAAACGTTGGGTTCGTAATTGGGAAATTGCAAAATAAAGAAATTCCTCATAGTAATTTCCCACTGCGTACTTATTGTCTACTAGAAGGTAACCCGTCATTTTGATGTCATAATACTAATAATGACGTCATAATGGAAAAAGTATATGAAAGTTAAAAAATATCCCGAATTATCTAACAATATTGCATTTAATCCACACCTTGTAAAAGCAAACCCTTTCATTATTTTTTATTTATTTAGTTTTTCATACGATTGGAGTAGTAGACTGCCATCCAGCTTTTTACAGCTCACTACGCGATATGAATACTTGAACTACTTGATTCATTCACATTCAAGTTCGTTTACTTTCAGAATTCATCGCAAAACTAAACAGATTTTTAAAAACTGTTAAATATACATCTAAAAACATCCATTTTTTTTTTAGTTCTGAATGTTTTATAGAAAAATCTGCTGAACAAGCGTGATTTGATAGAGAAGATTTTAGTTTTTAGGTAAGAAAAAATTCTGATCCACATCTGAAATTGAAATTAAGCCTAACCGGCGGTTTGTTTACTGAGGGCTTCAATTGAAAGATGAGTACAGCCCGGAAGTGTTATACAGAGACAACGGCTATTATATATATAATGTCTGTCTAAGCAGCTCATAGCATGGTGAGACCTACATCCAATGCTGCTGTTGCCAGTTGATGGCCGAATGGCTATGGAGCTGACGTTCGATTCAGATCCTGTGGGTTCGAGTCCCACTGTTGGCATGGTTGTGTGGCCGTTCGGAATCCGCTTTAAACTGTAGATCCCGGTGTAATTAGCACTCTTGTAGCAAGGTGACCGTAGCGCTCCAAACCAAGCCAAGCCAAGCCAAACCAAACCAATGCTGCTGTTTACGAAATGGAGGTGTATAATTTTCGTTGCAAATGTTTCAATCAGTTGAAGTGAGAAAATTTCTAAAAACATTTATGAATAATCAATCCTCAGAAACAATTATCGAAAAGTGATATTAGCACTTAGCTTGCAGTGAAATGTAGTTTTCTTGAGCGAAAAAAATGTAATAATTAAGGTATTAATTTAATAATTGAAAAGAAATGTGAGACATAGAAGAATAAAAAAAATGAAAATGTATTTAATAATCTTAAAATAAAACCCCCGTAGTTCTTTAACAGATTATTTTCCATTTGCAGATACTCGAGAAATATATTCGAACATGGAAAATAATTTTAACGATCTATTTCCCTGTTTGTGACCATTGTGAATCACATCCATAAATAATTATTTCTATGAAAGGAAAATTTGTATTAAAATAATGAATTACGCGAATGTATTTATTCCTCAAAATATTATTCCCTGACATCTCCATTATTTACGCAGGAGGATGCAATCTACTGTCTGAACTTTAAATATAAAATGTACAAATTTCCGTCATGAATTCCGATTCATTCACAAAGAATGCGATCTGCTAAAGGAGGTAAACAAAACAGCTGAGCAAATATTATATTTTAAAAGTGTAATGCATAGGGAACTCGGAACAAACCGCATTTTCTACTTCCCCTGGAAGATTTTTCTCTGTTTGGGCCATTCCCTGTGTTCTGGGGTTATTAAAACTGCATTATATTGATCCGAAGTTAGCGGGGGGAAATCGTAGAGTTGGAACTGAAGGAAAAGACAGTAAATCTGCCCCTTGCTTGACGTGTGATTATTCAAAACTTGTTGCTTGACAACCGTCTCTACGGCAGTGATAGCTTAAGTAAGAGCAGGTGAAATCTGAACTAGGCCGGTTATCCACCATTTTGTTTCGGCATATCTGGCAAGTTATCGATGAACACTGTAACATAGAATTTTATTTTATTATTTGCGATAGTGTATATATGTGTATGCAACGTGGTTATTTGAACCAAATAACCAGATTCCTGTTTATGTTCAACAAACAGGATTTGAGAGAAGGCCTCTTATTTATAATAATATCCTGAGGCGTAAGACTTTAGGAATTCTTGTATAAAGACAAATTCCTGCCTTCTGTCATCTTATGTAAGTTTATTCTAGTTATTTTGTGAAGACAAAATGATTTACGCAACTCATTTATCGGTAAATGGATTAAACTCTTCTTGAAGTATTTGAATTTCCATTGCCACTCTGAAATATCTCCAACGTTTAAACAGTTAAGTTATTGAAAGGGATTTGATTCCTTTTGCATCTTCATTTTTCTCAAACGGATAAATTAATACTCTATAAGGAGTTTGATTAAATTACTAAAGTGACATAATTTTAAAAGAGAAATTCGTTGTTGGTCAGTTTTGGGGATAGTATTTGCAATTACATAAAAAGATGTTTGCGATGGTTTCATGCATGGTGCCATTGCTATTGTGCTTCAAAATCAAATGTGGAGCAGTTACACCCCGAAAATGATAGGGAAAGAATAGATCAGTAAAAGAGAAATAACAGGAACCTAGATTATATATATATATATATTAATGGCGTGGTTAAAAATATTTACTTGAAATTATGTTATTTTTATGAAATTGGTTTCTTTATATATGAATTTTGGTAAAACATTTGTTTCTTTTAATGTAGATTAAAAACAAAGAAACAGTTTTGGGTTTTATTCTATCCAGAAAGTCCCGTTTGGAGTTTAAATTTGATTGGACTCATTCTTCATTTAAATATTCACTCTTCATATGTTCTTAAATACATTAAATATTCGTTGTTATTAAATACTCACATTAAATTCTCACTCCCCATTCTCAATCATTATATTCATTAAATACTCACTCTTCATATTTCCTTGCAAATGTTATAGGGGACTACTAATATATAATGACATATACTCACATTAAATTCCCACTCAATATTCTCAATCACTATATTCATTAAATAGTCACTCTTTATATTTTATTGTAACTGTTATAGGAAACTACTAATATATAAGGCCTGATACTCACATTAAATTCTCAATCACTATATTCATTGAATACTCACTCTTCATATTTTATTGTAACTGCTATTGGAAACTACCAATATATATAATGAATTATACTCACATGAAATTCTAACTTACTATTCTCAACCACTATATTCATTAAATAGTCACTCTTTATATTTTATTGTAACTGTTATAGGAAACTACTGATATATAAGGCCTGATACTCACATTAAATTCTCAATCACTATATTCATTGAATACTCACTCTTCATATTTTATTGTAACTGCTATTGGAAACTACCAATATATATAATGAATTATACTCACATGAAATTCTAACTTACTATTCTCAACCACTATATTCATTAAATACTTACTCTTCATATTTCCTTGTAACTGTTATAGGAAACTACTAATATAAAAGGAGTGATACTCACATTAAATTTGCACTCCCTATTCTCAATCACTATATTCATTAAATACTCTTCATATTTCCTTGTAACTGTTATAGAAAACTACTAATACATAATGACTGATATTCACTTTAAACTCTCAATCACTATATTCATTAAATACTCATTCTTCATTTTTCCTTCATTTTTCAAAATGTTATAGGAAACTACTCGTATACATGTTTGAATAAAAGTGACAATTGCAACATGTTACGATATCTCATTTCAGTGGAATTATTAGTGACGAATTACGCTAACCTAACTTTACATAAATATTTTAACCTAAAAGCACATAGGTATAAATAACATCGGTCCATGAATTTATTATCACACGAAACGCTGAGGCAGAAAACATCCGAGCTATTTCCCCTAATTTATTTTTCTTTCTCATTACGTTTTTTCCCCGGCAAACATCTCGCGGTATATTTATGGTCAGCTTATGTAAGAAAAGACGCATATAAGAATATGCATTAGGAAGAACGTTAAAAGCAAGGGAGCCCGGCTGCACAACGAAGAAAAAACATTAAGGCGTATGATTAAACGCGTCTTTACATAAGAATCAGTTAGAGCATGCACATTAGAGAACAAGTGGTATTTGAATGATAAAAGAAGGGAAGAAGATGGGAAATATGTCTTAGGAAAGCCCCAATACTCTTAGAAAAGAATAGGGCACAGTTGAGTTGGCGGTGGTACTCAGAATTTCAAGTTAATGTCAGATCTGAATATAAATGACAGTTTTATTGGAATATCATATTCATATTCTCGGAGTATTAAGCCGAGTCTCATATTTTACAGATAATGTTCTCATTTAAACCGCAATTCAATATTCACATGTGAAATTCGTATATTCCTTATTGATTTTTTTTATTCGAAAATAAAAATTACTTTTGAATTACCACTAAAGAACTGGTGTGTATTGGAAATTTTTAGGTTACGTTAAGCACATTCTCAAAAACTTTTTGATGTATTAGTAGATCATCTTTTGCAGAAATTGCTTACTGGCTTGGATTTTGAAAACGCAAAATGTACTTTTAAATCTAAATGTTTGAAATGTATCATTGGCTTATGTGATGTATATCTGTCTATGAACACGAGCTGTTTGGTTACGTATTGAAAATTAATACTGTCTTATCTGAAATTTTCTGATTATTCGATTCGATATCACTGAGTACCGAATAGGGGGTTATACTGGATAAAGGGATAATTGATCCCCTATACTGGAACTCAGTGGTATTTTTTTATATAAAAATGAACATCCTTCAGCATATCAAAGGGTTGTTTTGCCGCGGTTTTCCTGCATAGCATAACAGACCATGGCCCCTGACAGCCAAACAAATGCAGTATCCTAAAATTTGTCATAAACTTGACCATAGGAAATTATTTGGGTTGCCACGAAACAGTACAATTCTAAAAACTTTCCTCAGAAGTGTAATCATGAATATAAAATATTATAATCAACATTAACTAGCGTAATCGTTAACTTTAAATAGAGAGATTAGCGATTTATAAATCTTGTGGTAACTTAATTATGAATGGATTCCTTGATTTTAGAAGTGTGGTCATAATAACGTGGCGGTTGGTTGGCTGGTTTCTAAAATCACACGTAGTCTTTCCACTGCGTTAGGGTTAATCAGACAGGTACCTACTGTTTAAAACCAATTCTGAAGGGATGTGAACATTTATACAAGCTGTAGGAGTCAGACCAGAAAAGTGTGACACAAAAGGCAACGGCTTCCGAAGTTGTTTCACAATGGTCCATAAAGCATTCAATTTTTTTAAGAAACTGAATTCTGTAAACTTACGTCCATATTACGAACAAAACTATATCTAACGGAATTTAGAAAAGACTAGAGTTTCTTCGATTGCAGTATTATCATTTAATTACATGCCGGATCTAATATAAGTAGCAGTCTTATACCGATGAAACAATGCATAGAGACAGCCATGCTGGGCGGTGTCAGTTGCAGATATATACATCTTCAGCGTACCAGATAACCGTAGACCTGGATATCGCTGTTTTTATGGGATCCTCGGCAAAGAATAATCGATTACTACGATGAAAGGAAAGTAATTTTAATTGTGAAATTTGAGCGAACGCCTTAGTTGTCATGTCGGGCTCTGTTAAACGTATTTGAAGCAGTTGGCTAGAACAAACTTTTGTGCTAAACTTTTTTTTATCGTGCCAAAAACTTCCCATTCATTAGAATCACAAACTATATAAATTTCCTTTCTTTACGCACAGTGTGTAAAAATACAGTGGGAGATAAACAATAGGTAAAAACTTTGCTATTTAAGCACAATTAATGAAACATATTATTTACCTTTAGCTTACTTGGCCCATTTTTTCGATTCCCTCTTTAGAATGGGAAATTCCATACCACCTTTGTAAGAATGGCCATTAAGGGCGTTATGTATATATAATTAATATATATATATAAATATGTGTGTAAGTGTATATATGTATGTATATACATATGTATATTATATATAAAAAAAAATATATATATATAATATATATAATATATATATATATATATTTAATATATATATATATATATATATATATATATATATATATATATAATATATATATATATATATATATATATATATATATATATATATATATATAAAATATATATATATATATATATATATATATATATATATATATATATATATATATATATATATTCATTCTTGGGCCCGTATTCTTGGGATACATGCTATCCCACCCTGTAAGGGAAAGGTAAATGAAATATTATTAAGAATAATTTTGTGCTTTATCATGCAGATTTGAGCACTATCATGACAATGAAATATTTACAGCATATATACTTGAATTCAGTTTATAATAATTAAGGACCTTATTTACTTCATTTCAAAAAATTATAGTTGACATTCCCAGGGAATGAAATTATTTGCACTCATTCGCATCGATTCCGCGTTACGTTACTAAGAATCATTTTCTTGTTTTCAATACCCAAGCCCACACGAGTACGAGATCAACCCTACTTTCCACGATTCACGGCTCCCTCGTGGCTTTATCTGAGATGCGTTAAATATTCGATTAAGTATAACAAACCTCACTGCTAATTAACATCATTTACCGTGTAATTTAAAGCAGTATTCACATACACTCACCACTTGCGATTAAACAGTCATGAAATTTTTATCAGCTTGTTTAAACTTCGAGCAAAATTAACGAAACGGTAACTGGGGCCATTTTATCTTGCCCGTTTATTTAAAACTTACATATGTATCTATCGCATATAAAGTCTCTTAACCTGCGGTGAATCCGAAATCTCATTGTCTTGAGATTTAAAATTTCGAGCCGTAATTACACTTTGACATCTTCCAAAGGCTTAGCTTTGGTGTGCCGTGCCTTCTATATGTCCTGCTATAGAATAAACTCCTTTACATTATTAAACACTTCCCGTTATCAAATATTTTCGGGAATTAGAGAAATCCTAGATTAAAGCGAACCTTTTACTTCCCACGGATGCCGGAATTCAGAAATTATGCAGGAGTCTAATGGACTTCCTTAGCGTGTTTGATCTTTCATTAAAGATATATGTTGTTTACTGCTAGTAAACAATGTATTTTGCATAATTCGCTTCGGGGACAGGGCTTTTAAAATCAGAACAACTGCCGTCATAAGGCGGCAATTCACGCCTTCCATTAGATTAGGCGGCAATTTTTGGAATGGAATCGAGCGCGAATGGAATGTCCCCTGCTCCCTAACGCTTCGTTTTAAAAATTGTTCGCTTAGGGTTAAAATCAAGATCAAATCACATTTCCCCATAGGCGTTATCATTTTCAGGTATTTAATGTGAGGGGAAATCTTAAACCTTTATCCTTCATTTAATTGAAGTAGAATAGATGACGCTGAGTATGTTCCTTATTTTCAGGTGAGAAAAGTCTTCGTTATGTCTTTTTCAAACTATTTACAATCTCTTTCTAAAAGAACATACTCTAGTTGTGAGCAAAACCCGGGAATTATAAAATTTCTATATTATAATTAAACTAACATTTAAACATATCTTTAAGAAACAAAATGGCATTAAATTTTTATTTTTTTTAAGAAGATATCTCCTCAAATGAAACGTGTTCAAATATTTGAGATTGCAGAAGTGAAAGGTACAAATTACACAATGTATTCTAATTTAACGCGTGTAAAATAAAATGGTGTTAGGATATCGGGCATTTAGTGTCTCGATATAATATTATTCTCGTTTTTTTTCTGTCTATATTGCAGCTGAAAGCAAAGACACGAAAAGAAAATTCAGAGAATTTGATTAACGTTATGTTGAAAGATGTACAACTGTTACTCAAATTCAAATATCGAATCTTATTGATTCTTATTTTAAATTGTTTTTATCTTCATATAAACTCATTTACATATATAACTACATATATGTATTGGTAAAGATATATATATATATATATATATATATATATGTATGTATGTATTCGTAATATATTAAATATTATGAGCTCCATTCTAGCATTTAAATTTCCTTTCCTAATCCAATCCCCAGTAATATTAATTTATCGCTTTAAAACCCTTAGCTAAATAACTTCCCATGAATCGCATTCCTTTGCATTTCTACACTTGTATACGTCTGGAGTCAGGAGTGGGTTAGCATCGCGAGCCCCAAAATCTGCTGACTCTACAAATAATAGTCACATGTCTACCTCTCCCTCGCGTTTAATGTTGTAGGTGATGTTCTTCAGAGCCGATCTTCTGAAAATAACGGATGTACTTTTATCGCTCTAATAAACGATTCGTCCCGAATGCTTCCAAATTTAATTTTATTCCTTTCAGGATGAGTCTAGCTCCAGCCATACACACACACACACACACATATATATATATATATATATATATATATATATATATATATATATATATATATATATATATATATATATATATATATACACACACATATATATATATGTGTGTGTGTGTGTATAATAGGTATAGGATATCAATGTCGGTTATTTCTCCTTATTTTTACTGTCTCGTTATCTACTCTTTTGTAACTCTGGCGTTGTCAATTCCATTCTTTACAGTCTTGCTGCTGTGGAATATCAACACTCCCCAGACGCTGTATACCATATAACTGCCTACTAATTTGGCGTTCTCTTGCTCCTGTGCTCGAAAGCTAAATCTGCGATAAAAATTTGAGTCTA
Organism: Dolomedes plantarius; assembly: GCA_907164885.2. Classification (NCBI taxonomy): domain Eukaryota; kingdom Metazoa; phylum Arthropoda; class Arachnida; order Araneae; family Dolomedidae; genus Dolomedes; species Dolomedes plantarius. The sequence goes on along the minus strand of OU015495.1, from coordinate 176,001,400 downwards.
GCCTTTCTTATTTTAGTTGATTATCGTAAAATATTGAGGATTTTCTATTCTCGGATTAGTTTCACTGGTATTGGTGCAAAACTTATGATTATTTGTGTTGCTTACAGCAAGCAGTCTGATATACAGTGTTTAAGGCTGGAGAGATAATCTTTGTCATTGTATATTTGTCGTCCGGTTAGATAACCTTTTGCATTAAATACCTGTGTAAATGCAATTATACGCTCTTTAAAGTTCAGAGTAGACATCAAATTGCGATAAAACTGCATCCAAATCGTGTAATTTTATGCCTCTTGAAGAATTTCCTCTGCTGTTTTCTTCTCTTATACTTGAATTTCATCATGGTGAAGAAAATTTAATTTAACCAACATCGAGGCACGACAGCTGATATTCATGATACTTTAAAGGAACACTATGTATTTACGCTGCTGATTATAAGATTTCAAAATACAAGCATTTCAAAAGAGTCTCAATATTAAATTTTGATGAAGCGAGATATCTGTTCGGTACATTTGGCGGCTTTGAGCTCTGTAGTGTTTCATCATTCCTTTATCAGTTTGTGAGTGGATGAGTGGAAATACGGAATCCTATATATCTGACATCACGAAATCTGATTTCACGATGTCTGACAGAGGAGAGAGCATGTTCCCTCAGGTGAGAGGAAACAGATTCTATTCCGATCGTGGCAAGATTTCGTAACAAGGGCGTGTGATCCTTGAAATTCAATATCCATGCACCATTATTCAATTATGTAATAATTGTGAAATGTCCAAATTGGCCTGCTAAAAAAAAGAGATGGGAACGTGAAAGATTTCAGCGGCAATAAAAAATAACACCTCCTCAAAAATAAGAAATACCTTAACATTGACTTCGTCCGCTAGAGATTTGAAGATTCGTTATTGTTACGGCCAATTGTAATGCCTTCTTTTTGTGCTAAAAATGTATATCGTCTATAAGTTCATATTGGACAATAGGTCTTATTTAGAAGATAAGTGTTTAGCGGTGGCCAGCGAACGAACCTGGCGAGTTTTCTATAAAAGTTAGATTAGCGCTATAGCGTGTCTGCAAAGAATGGCAAAAGTTGAATCGGGTACAATAAACTAGCTATGGGACTAAAGAATCGTAGTTGGCATTTGCTCTGGTTTCCTGAATATTAGTCAAGTGTGACTCGGTCCAGTTTAATATTTCACATTAGGGTTCCTATTTATCAGGCTATTTTAAGACGTTGCTGCTCATGGGAATCTCCCTTGGTATTGCAACCTAATACGAGGTTATTGTACCGTATACCAGATACAGTCATGGGAAAAACACTACTTTGCAGTACATGGTTTTACATACACATCTATACAAAATACAAAAAAAATATGGGTTTGAGAAGCTGCTTCCCTACATTACGAATTCGTCAACAGTAGTCGAGCAATTTCAGCGAAACCAACAATCCTACTTTGACGTCACAATCTTACTGTGCTATAGATAACCGCAACAAATACAGTGATTTCCGCTTATAAGAATCACGTTTGTTATTACTGTTTTTGATTCTTATAACCGGTTGATTCTTATAGCCGAAATTTAGGTTTTTGGAAGGCACACACATACCTATATATACATATATTAGATAATTTACCATAAAATACTCTTTAATTTACGTTAATTATCTTTTATTAAAATTATTTTTTATAATTTTAAAAATACAACTTAATTTCTAGACCTAAAAGTAGATACACGTGATTATAGTAAGAGAAGAAAAAAATCAAGTATTTGTTACAACATACCTGCATAACAGTTTTAACATTTCAACTACAGGAAGGGAGCAAGAAAAAGTTTTCTATGGTAGTTTCACGCAATGAAGTTTTTAGGAGGCCGTT
>OU015495.1:175962038-175994538 GCA_907164885.2 Dolomedes plantarius | reverse complement strand
TGGGAATTGAAGAAAACCGTAATTATGTAACGCATGATGGGTTTACAAAACTATACTTTAAGAAATTAAGCCAAGCAGATAGATTTTATCAGAACAGCAAAAATCCTTCAACCGTAGCTTTAAGTATCCATTTTTAGAGTTTCTGTGGGAATATCTTAATGTAAAATAAATTTTGATATATACCATACGTTAAAGAGGGCAATTCCATATGTTAAAGATCCCATTTGCCCTCGCGTATCCAAAGCTAACAGCAAATGTTAGAATGGAACCTAGATAAATGAATTTGTTGTTTTAATAACAAATTCAGTTCTAGGAAAGAATTTCTAAGAAAAATTGGAAAGACATGCCAAATAATGGTATTTTGTCTTCTTAATGATAAACATATTTTTACTATTCTTCTTTTGTTATTTTGTCTTCTTAATGAAAATCTTATTACCATCCGAGCAGTTCAGTATATTAACACACAAAATTGAAAAGCAATTTGGCAGAAATCTGCTGCTTTGTTTGCAATCTACCACACCACAAGCCTACTATTACAACAACCACACCACTGTCAAAATGCATGAAACCTGCCAAGGAGGTGAAGCTTGAAGCAAAAATATATATCTCCAGCATACAAGTAGTCTCGAACCTAGGTAACTTTCGTCCTTGGTCCTAGGATCATGGACTTACTTCATGCTTTTTGTCCTTTTCGTGAGCTTCCAATTTTTACAACCACACCACTGTCAGCATGCATGAAAACTATCACGGAGTCAGAGCTTGAAGCAAAAATATACATCTCCAGTCTACAGGTAGTCTTGGATGTAGGTAGGTTTCATCTTTGGTCCTAGGATCATGGACCTACTTCATGCATTTTGTCCTTTTCTTGAGCTTTCATTTTTTACAACCACACCACTGTCAAAATGCATGAAAACTACCACAGCAAAAAATGTACATCTCCAGCGTACAGGTAGTCTTGGACCTACGTAGCTTTCATCCTCGGTCCTAGGATCATGGACCTACTTCATGCATTTTGTCCTTTTCTTGGGCTTTAAATTTTTACAACCACACCACTATCAAAATGCATGAAAACTACCACGGAAGCAGAGCTTGAAGCAAAAAATGTACATCTCCAGCGTACAGGTAGTCTTGGACCTACGTAGCTTTCGTCCTCGGTCCTAGGATCATGGACCTACTTCATGCATTTTGTCCTTTTCTTGGACTTTCAATTTTTGTACCAAAATTTGTTTTAGACGATAGTTGTTTCTGAAGTGTGCTAGTTTACTTAACTGTGTCGGTCCAAAGCAAAAATTGAGAGAAATTACGAATTAGTAATTTCTTTCCTTGTAGCTTAGTCACGGGTTATGTCTTACAGAGCAGCCCAAGATAAGGGCAAAACTTAGGTCCAACATACCTGTACGCTAGAGGAATATTTATTACACTACTGCCTACGACTGTCCCACAAAGCCATTTTATGATCCTCACTATCGAACCTTAGATAGCTCAGGTAGCTAGAAAAGATATACTACGCATTTTTAGAGTTATTCTTAGCTTACATAATAATGAATATATTGCATATTCTAGAGAATGGGTTTATTTTGAAACATCAATCGATCACTAAAACCATATTTATGGGATTAAATAGCATATTTTTATATATATTTTCCATGCATAATCTATTGGCAAATGACGCTTACCAACCCATAAATGCAAAATGTGCAACAAAATAGGAATTTCTTTAAAACCGAAATATAGAAACCCAATTCTGGAATAACAGATAAAACGAGTTTAATGCGATTTTTTTCCCTCTTTTTTATGAATCTACGAGTTCTTTGGTCTTAAAATGGCAAAAACCATTTCGCAACCATTAACTAATTTTGTTTCCTGATATCGCGAAACGGCAAAAAGCTGTTGCAGTTCTAAAAAGTATCAATAAAATGTACATAATCATCAATAATTTCCAGCGGCATTTACCACTGACATTCTATCGATTTCTTTGGAGAATTCACAAGCCCGCACTGAGTAACCTTTAGTGGTATTGTTTTCTACCGATACTGCATCCATAAAATAGAATTATGGCTGCTGCAAAAAAAAGAGCCAGCTAGAGATACATCACATTTATCTTTGCTACGAAAAGGTATTATTTGTGGGGCCTATGAATAATACCGAAACGTCTCTACATCATCTACGTTATGAAGATGTAATATTGATGTTTTGTCATGTACATTGAGTTTTCTGTCTGAGAGACTTTATAAATGCAGTGCTGTTCACAATTGTCATGGGCAAAATGAAGATTTATAGTTGTTCCATATTTGAGCCTCCTGAAAGTAAAATGCATAAACGATAAATTAAAGTTGAGTACCCCAAAATAAGATTTTCTGAGCGGTTTTCATAAAATGGGGAGACATTTGATTTTCCTTTAAACTATGAACAAAAATTTAACTTAAATATATAATGAAGTACATGATTAAATAACTTGATTAAATAAATTGAAAAGTTTAATTTAAAGGTTATGCGTTTAGTGGAGCCTTAAGGATGTTGTGTATTAACCCTATTGGATTCGCGCACCTCAATGTTAAGAAACGGTGGACTTTTATTTGAGCAAATCTTGTCATTGTAATATTGATTGTTTTATTGTAATATATATATATATATATTTCTGTAGATTAATAGTACCTAAAAAGTTTTTTTTCAAGTAAAAAATCATTTATGAAGCTTCTACGAAGTAATTTACAAAGGGTAAGTGTAGTAATAAACTTTAAATCTGTTTTCTCAAAGCAGATTTTTCAAGGTTTTTTGATTTTTTAAATGCTCCATGCTACTTATTTTTTGTTCAAAATTCATGAAATTAATAAGGAAGAATCCCGATAGTGTTTACAAAATAAATTAGGTATAAATTTTACAATTCGACTTCATTAAGGTAATTAAATTTGATTTATAACTTATTAAATGGCAAAATTGTGATAAAAATCGAGATGGAATTCAGAAAAAAATCTCTCAAAAACTAACTATTCAAAGGATTAAATAACTGATACCCAGATTTGTTTGTTATATATTTTAAAGTGATTAAAATGAAAAATCGAGGAAATATCTTAAAAATTAAGAAGCAAGGAGCATTTTAAAATTTCGTCTGTAAATTTCAAATTTTTTAAAAAAATCTTAAAATTGTAATGAGATTGGAAATTTCTTTTAAGGTATTCTATGTATTTATAGTGAAATGTATATATGTACAAATTTTCCTATCGCTATGATGAAAAGTAAAAAAAAAAAATTTTTATCGTTCACCGTTAAAATCCGACTTGAATTTGAAGATTTTGTTTTTAAATTGTAATCCGTAATAGAGAACGAAATTTACACCTTTGGGCATTATTCATTTTTTTTTAAATGCAAAAACTATTTTAAAATTTAAATTATTCAGGATAAAAAATCTGGTATAGTGTGTTTTCAACGCCCATAAATTCCTTTGGTGGACGAAATTTATAAAATGAATCTTGTTGCAAGGTGCAGAAAACTTGAGGTTATCTGAAAATATCATTCTTATTGGATTATCAGCATATATGTAGCTGTAAATAGTAGACAAATTTTCTCCATAGGGTAACATTTAGGTATGTCAATCCAATAGCGTTAGTACACAGCATCCTTTATAATATTGTTATTTACAAAATAAAATCAACACCTGTAGATTTATGCTAAACATGTTATTTCCCCATATCCAAAATTCCATATTTTCCGTTCTTATGACATACGTTTTCATTTAAGCAGAATTCTAGACCGTTGACCCAACTGTTATACAAAATGAAAAATTATGATGCTGAATATAAATCAGTGACACAGTTTTCGTATCATTATATATATAATAGCCGTTGTCTCTGCATAACACTTCCGGGCTGTACTCATCTTTCAATTGAAGCCCTCAGTAAACAAACAGCCGGTTAGGCTTAATTTCAATTTCAGATGTGGATCAGAATTTTTCTTACCTAAAAACTAATATCTTCTCCATCAAATCACGTTTGTTCAGCCTATTTTTCTATAAAACATTCAGAACTAAAAAAAATTGGATGCTTTTAGCTGTATATTTAAAAGTTTTTAAAAATCTGTTTACTTTTGCGATGAATTCTGAAAGTAAACAAGCTTGAATCAGAATGAATCAAGTAGCTGAAGTGTTCATATCGCGTAGTGAGCTGTAAAAAACTGGATGGCAGTCTACTACTTACTCCAATGGCATGAAAAACTAAATAAATAAAATATAATGAAAGCGTTTGCTTTTACAAGGTGTGGATTAAATGCAATATTGTTAGATAATTCGGGATATTTTTTAACTTTCATATACTTTTTCCATTATGACGTCAAAATGACGGGTTACCTTCTAGTTATTTTATAATATTTATTTAACAAGCTTTTCAAAACTATATTTAGGTATGCATATCTTACAATGTAGCACACATGTACAATCATACTTCGCCTTCTACTAAACTGAGAACTGTTACAGTCACGTAGTAGAATGTGAAACATAACACACAAACATTTCAGTTAACCTTAGACTTACAATACGGCACTTGTGCAATCGTAAAATTTCAGATTGACGCGATACTAGTTTTATATCCGAAGTATTTTTAACTTCTGAAGCGGGTACCAGAACTTTGAAGAATTGCATCGAGCAATAATGTTCCGAGATGATAAAAGATATTGACAGAAGTATTGGTTCACTTTATTGCATAGTTGCATTCCGTAGGATAGAACAGTAAATTCTTGGATTGCAAAGCATTAAAACTTTCTAAGACACATCATCATCACATGATAGTGCCCGGAGCTGCCTAGTAGTCAGCTCATCGGCATTCGGTACTGAGGGATAGGAATGCGACATCGATAACAAAACATCGATGTTTTGAAACATCGATAATCAATATTAAGACATCGATGCTAATAAAACATCGCCCAAAAACCCTCGATGTTTTTAAACATCGATGTTTTAGAACATCCATTTTTTAAAACTAGTTTAGTAACCTCTAACATTAATGCTACTTCGGTTAGTCGTGGGAGGGGGGGGGGGGGGTGATTTAATTTTACTCTCTGATTGGGCTGACACAAATGACAAAAAATTGGTTGCTTTTGCCTTCGGCTACATTGATGACTCAAAATTCTCGTTGTAAATATCGCCATGTTTTGCCTTCAAATGTCCAGATAAATTCGTGGTATTGCCAGAAGTTTTGAGGGACTTAAGGCAAATATTGCATTTTCGCCAATTTGTCAGAGGTTTTGCAAAAATATTTCCAAACGGTACTTTTAGGAGGCATCTTACTAATAATATTAACGTCAACTTATATAAAACCAGAACAAAACAAAAACTTAAATGGCTGCTCTCGTGTATATACTATTTATAAAATAAAACCCCATCGAAGGTTCTGGAGTGTCAAGAACATTCCAAGTGCTCTGATTGGTTCATTGGTTGTTGATTGTCATTTGTATGTTTGCTAAGGAATCGTTCCCCCTTTTGTATTCGTCCTTTACAGAATTCAGACTTACATTTACTGAGTGTGAAAATTATGCTACGTGGAAAAATTTTTTATTACGGTACTTTTTCATAAAAAAAAAAAAAAAACATCGAGACAACGTAAAACATCGAGCACAAAACATCGATGTTAAAAAAACATCGGCTTCAATAAATCGATGTTTAGAACATCGATGTTTTTATCAAAACATCGATGTTTTGAAAACATCGACATCGATGTCGCATCCCTACAGAGGGAGCTAGGATCGAATCCCAACAGGCGCCACTGAATACTTTCGTTTCTGCGCTGGGTTTGAAAATGTTAAAATCTACGAACCGGAGGTTCGTACCGTGAGTTTCGTAGGGGGAGAGGGTGGTATGAACCATCCAGATGACCCCATTAGGGTTTTCCGTTTAAATTGGGGTGACGTCAAGCAGAAGTCGGACTCTGACCCTTGTGGTGATCAATGACAAATGCTAAAACCGGAGCCCCCCCCCCCCCGTCTGTCCCTGCATAGGGCAATGCGAGAGACACAGAGAGTGAGAGAGACAACATCTCATGATTAGACGTACGTAAATTTCGCTTAAAAGATATTGAAATTTCGCCAAAAAAGTGAAATATATAAAATTTCGCATTTATTTGCAAAAAATATAAATTCAAAAATTCGCATTTATTTTTAAAAAATCACAATTTTATTTACTTGGTTAGGTAAGTATCAAAATTATTAGTTAAAAGCTAGCATTGTAGTAGTCTCCACATTCTCTTCCTCAAGTCTTCAGCAATAAGCAAATTTCGAGAGTGAGAACTATCAGTTAAAGACCGTGGATGGAATTAGATAAGCAATTATATTATTAAACTAGCTGAATACCCGTGCTTCGCTACGGAGTACATTCAAATTAAATGCAAAGGTCAATGTATGCAATTATATCAAAAAAAAATTATAAAAAATCGTAATGGATATTTATATAGACAAAATAACGTAGAGGAAAATATTCAAATTAAATCTAATAGAACATACTAAAGAATAAAGTATAGTAAACATAATACAGTTTTAGAAACATACCTTTTACTGTATTTTTTTTTTGATAATGTCCAATCATCTGCTGCATTAGAACGAAAAAAAAATTTTTTTCGTCAATTTATTTCGTTGTTATGCACGTGACGCAAAATTTGTTTAAAGTATCACAAAAAGAAAAGAAACCACGTGATCAGCATTCAATAAATTAAATTCTAAAAATTAATCTTTAAAAATTCGCAAAAAATCAGAAAATGGAGGTAAACATTCAAAACAGATTTCAGTTTTAAGCAATTTTTATCATCTTTCTCGTGATATAAATTTTATAACCCCCAGATTATTATTTTAAATCCAAACAGCTTAAAAATTTAATTTAAAAAAATCTAAGAAGAATTTTTCAAAAATCTTTCTTAGTGCACCCCTAAACTAGAAGATGAAGCACCATGCAAAATTTCAGCCCTTTAGGTCCAGCGGTTTGGTCTGTGCGTTATCTGTTAGTCAGTCAGTTGCGGAACTGTTTTGTATATAGAAATTATTACTATTATTATCTAATTTCGCTTAAAAAGCCATTTATCACAGAGTTTTCACCGAAAAGTAGTAAAAAAAATAGTTTTCGCATTTATTCGCTCATATCGGCAAATTTCGAATTTATTCGCATTTATTTCGCAAATACGAAATTTACGTATTCCTACTCATGACCCCACACTACATGAACATCAACACATCATGCTTCACGTTCATCTGACGGGCTGTATCATATACAAACATATATATAATTGAAAGCATTATTGTTAACGGCTCGTAATACAAATTCAAATTCAAAACTACCTAATCCAAAACCGCAAATACATAGATTTTCATCTTGAAACTCTCTCAAATATTTATAATTTCCTTAACCAGCTAAATGGATTAATTAATCCCGGCTTAAGGCCAAACCTCGTTTTCTTTCGTAGCGTAATTTCAGGAATCACTCTGCGAGCTTACACACTTCCGATATTTTACTAAAATCCTTCTTTCATTTCGCCAGTCATAAGTACTCTCTGTCTCTCCCCACAATTTGCTGCGGTAACACGATATTCGAAGTTTGAGAAAAATGCCGTAATCACTTGGAAATTCATCCAATCGATTAACTCGGATTTTTCCCCCCAAGTAAATCCCCCTCCCCCATCCACCCTCTTTCCCTACTCTGCCCTGAACGTGGGCCTTTATTGTTAACGTAGGCAAATTTAAATGGTTCGCCGGGAAATTGGAATTTTGCTATTATACCCTTGTCTTAATGCAGCTTATTGTGCATAAGCAGCTTATAGTGAAAAATGGGTTGATCAAAATTTCATAGGATGGATTGCAGTTTACATCGATTTCTCCGCTTTATTTCGTCGTAGGACGGAAGATAAAAGGACTTTCGAACAAAACTGCCTTTTGATTCTTTTTGTACTCATGCAATGCACTATGTTACATGGACTTAAAGCTTAAATAATAGCAGCATTTAAATTGCGTAATAGATTTGATTATTTGCATGTTCAGACTCTTTATCACTAACAGGAACAGACAACTTCTCAATAGCGCACTTTACACGTACGCTCTTGGAGTGCTTGAAGCATACGGGATTGCGCGCGCGAAAACTTGCAGTACGCTCAAAAACAGCTTTCCCTTCCTCTCCGACATCTTCACACGTGCAGTCAATCACGCGGGATCGTGGTTTCACGCGGGAAAGAGCGTACGTGTAAAGGGCGCTAATATCGTCAATGAAAATGAAGAGTGGTAATTATTTTCGAATTATTTAACCTTTAGCGTGCGGACCCATTTTCTGATTTCCTATTTAGAACGGGAAATTTCATACCCCCTTTGTAAGAACAGCCATTAAGGGGGTTATATATATATATATATATATATACATATATATCCATTCTTTGGCCCGTATTCTTGGGATACATGCTATCTTACCCTATAAGGAAAAGGTTAATATAATTTTTCAATAAGCCGATGACTAATAGTAGGTGTAATAGTCTTTATGGACTATTCGCAAATACTACGGCACCTAAGGCACGTGGTTATCGAGATCTCGAATACTCAATTCCTAGAACAATTAAGAACCTCATAAAGAGTATATCTGTGGCATTATGGCAGATGATTATATGTCATTTTTTTCATGTTTTCGGCAAATTAAAAAAGTAACTTTTGTTGTGAAATATAAAATCGCTCAATTAAGTTTTTCAATCCAAATATTCTTTAGTTAATACTCATATTCAACCTCAACTATATGGCTGGTCTTCAATGAAAAATGGGGAATAAAATTAGGGACTTAAATTAAGGGGTTAAATATATTCAATTAGGGACCAGGTATTACCTCTTTTATACATAAAGGTATTTGTCAATATGAATAACTTAGTATTTTTCATAATTCCTTAAACATAATTCCTAAAGATTCCTTAAAACATAAAGCTAAAAAATTCATTCCAAATTCGCCTCCATTTTTTTTTTATTTATTTCTTTCTCAGTTGAAGCTCAGCTGCTGCTGAGTTGAAGCTCAGCTGCGGTAAGCGTGATCTCCATTTTGTCAAATCTGAAGTTTTTTTTGGTGAACTTCACCGTAGTCCTAATTAATTGTTGGTAATATGGCACTGTTACCTGGTATCGTCCTTCTCATATATCACGAAACGCAACAATATGTTTTAACATAGTACTCAATTTGAATATCTGGGTGATAGCAGCTTTCTTCATGAAGAAGTACAAAGCCCAACCTCATTCTATGATCAATATTTAAAGAAGTATAAATTCCCAATGATGAGAAACAGTATATGCAGAATATTGATCGGTATCTGAATACTTCTTTCTCAAAGTCTGCAGGCGGTAAGCGAAATTTTCAGTTTAGCTACGAGATACGCCTTAATGTTAAGAAAGTTACAGTTCTCTCTATCAATTTCTACGGTATTAAAAAAGACTTCTTCTGTAAGGGTCTACAAACCAACGTCGTGTAACGTAATCTGTAGTATTTCTTCGGTACAGTGGGAAATACGAATATTTTCCCCAATTCGCTGCCTCTTCTCCTGAGAACAATTAACCATACACGACTTTATTTGGGCTGAGTTATGCTGGATAACTTATTACGGACCATTGTATGAACCAGCATTGCATATTATGGGACGACTTGACAGTAATATCCATCCCTTAGGTCAAATCCAGGTACAAGCGGTAGTCCCTAAGTTCAAATCTAGATCCAGCTTGCGATACTAACCACCTTAAAACACGGGCGGCAGCGTGCTCAGTTCATATTTTGAAAGCAATGAAACAGATTTCTGTGGAAGGGAAAGAGCTACTTAGCAATGCATTAATTTGTTATTTACTTAATTCTACTTTCATTACATCCTGAGGATAATTATCCATACACGACTTTGTATGGGTTGAGTTATGCTGGATAACTTATTACGGACCATTGTGTTAGCCAGCGTTGCATATTATAGGAGGACATGACAGTAATATCCATCCCTTAGGTCAAATCCAGGTACAAGCGGTAGTCTCTAAGTCCAAATCTAGATCCAGCTTGCGATACTAACCACCTTAAAACACGGGCGGCAGCGTACTCAATTCATATTTTGATGACAATGAAACAGATTTCTATGGAAGGGAAGAGCTACTTAGCAATACACTAATTTGTTATTTACTTAATTCTACTTTCATTACATCCTGAGGATAATTATCCATACACGACTTTGTATGGGTTGAGTGATGCTGGATAACTTATTACGGACCCTTGTGTTAGCCAGCGTTGCATATTATAGGAGGACATGACAGTAATATCCATCCCTTAGGTCAAATCCAGGTACAAGCGGTAGTCTCTAAGTTCAAATCTAGATCCAGCTTGCGATACTAACCACCTTAACACACGGGCGGCAACGTGCTCAATTCAGAAGACAATGAAACAGATTTCTATGGAAGGGAAGAGCTACTTAGCAACGCACTAATTTATTATTTACTTAATTCTACTTTCATTAGTATATAAAGAACTTTTTTCTAAAAGAAATCCGACGAGACAGCAGAAAAAGTTACTCCAACGGTCAGAAATTCAAATTAAATACATCTGTCATAGCTAAATAACAGTGTACTGCAGTTTGATAGAATGCAACTATGACTCTGGCAACCCAAATATTCATGACAAGTCTTGAAGTTTAATTATTTATATCCTAGCCTAATAATATTCGATGCTTCATGCATTCATTTTACAAACACTTCCCTTCGGTTTGAAAGAGCAGAAAATCGTTAATAATTGTGCACAACATTTTTCTGCTTCATTTTTTTCCCTTTAGATTGTAGAAATCCTTTTTTTCCTCTTAGAATACATGTGAAGCTTTTTCGTTATAAAAATCTTTAATAATTATTTTTAGCGATGTAAGTCTGTTTTGTCTTTTCTGTCATCTTTTTTCCCCTTGTCATCGTATACCTTTCTTTTGTAGTTTAAAATTGTTTTAAACGGAAAGGTTAACGCAATTTTATTTTTGGTTTATCGGATTTAATGGTAAAAAAAAATTGGAGAACAGGTCTTAAAATCTGAAAAACATTGAAAACCCGTATGGACTGTGTATTTTCTGTTCAATGACCTGGAAAAATAATAAAGTTAACTATTTATTGGAAAACCTCTAATAGATTTCAGTCTATTTGTTGGAAATAATCCCCTTTGTTAAACAGTAGCTAGTTGGTCGTAATGTTTGAGATATATATATATATATATATATATATATATATATATATATATATATATATATATTGTAATGTCGCTGAATCAACTAACGACGAATCCACAAAACAAACAGGCGGTTTTATTTACAGGCATAAAATTTACATTCAAACATAAAAACACATAACTTTCACAGCTTAAAAATCAGGCTTCCACGAAAGTCGTCCTATTATACTAAAAGTTAATCTACTTGAACGTTCCCCGGCGTTCTATTGCTCCCGCATTCAAAACATATCTTATATACAATGGAGCTACAGAAGCTACTCTGTAGCTTCATGTTATATACGAAGCCGAGAGAAAGGAATCTCTTCACTTCGCTTCCAATGAGAAAAGGCTGGGAGGGGATTGGTTACACACACACACACACACACACACACACACATATATATATATATATATATATATATATATATATATATATATATATATATAAATCAGTTCAGAATTTCTTTTTTTAAAGCATGTCATTTTTACAGTTCACATGACATTCAATACGGTGTTAGTTGATTAATGTGAACTTCTTTTCTTTCCTGCATATGAAGTAGTAACATGCTGAAAACAACAGCTTTGACACCATCTTGAATTTTTAATTTGAAATGCACCAATGTCTTTCCCTTCTTTAATAGACACAATTTTCCTCCTCTACAGACACAATGACAATTGTGTCTGGATTCCGCAGTTACGTACTAGTCTGAAATATAATAAAATTAAAGCACTGAGATGTAAAGTAAATGCTTATTTTAAATTTCTCTTATTAAGAATGTAATTTTGGAAGGAAATACTTTTGTCACCTTCTTTTTATTTTTCAATGCACCAAAGTATGAATGAAGCAAATTTTGATCAAAATAATAACTATCAATGAAAGGACTATCATGTTCTTTTCTCTGTGTATTTTTGAAAACAGAAAAATAAACCAAACAGGAAATTTAAAGCTTTATGTTTTTGAAATTTGCTTTATTCAGCAAGATAATTAAAACCTTATTAACTATTTACTTATATCAAATAACACCAGTATTAAAACTCAATCATATAAAATTACATTAAATAATGTTTTAATAATTTATTTATAATTGAAAAAACTAATCTATGTTTAATAAACATGATTACATAACTTTCGGTTCAAATTATGTGAATTTCATTTTCAATACCTTTGTTCTCAAACTTTACTATGCAATTTTTCAATTGTTTTGATTAATCTTGAAAAGAGATTGCATTGTGTCTAATATTGCTCATTCAAAATATTTAGATAATTACTAGCATCAATGCAAATATTTTTTTCACTTTCACAATTTATTATATCATATATTTGATAATTTTTATCATATTCATTAATTACGATGCCGCATACTTTGGCTCATATTTTTTCTTTCGTATAAAGCCATTTAGGGTGTATCGGCAATCGAACTTTTGCTTTCAGAACACGGGTGCTGAAATTTCCCCCATCCACCCCCAGCAATATCCTATAACAAGATCTTAACAATTTGAGCAAGTTTGGAAACTGTCTTGTTACAGGTAACTGAAACTTCGATCTTTGACTGAGAGCTACTGGTTGGGGAAAACTTCTCGTTTGAAACATGCTGGAACCAACTTTTGATTGATTCATGCCACAGCTAGGAAATAAATTCATGCAGCCCTCAGGTTTCCTTCAGGTGTTTGCCAAATTAAGGCGGATAGGCTCCTACGGTTGGAATAATTAATTCCAATTTATGTATATAAATTCTACAGAACTGTTGGGTATTAAGAACCGTACTAATGTGGAATGTAAACCTTTCCGCAGAGTTGAAAATTTTTTTAACATATAATGCATAGAAAGAGATGATTTAATTGTGATTTAAATCAATTCAACACTTTGGAATTTTCTCTTCGTTTCTTTTGTCAAGTTTAATCTATCACACTTTTTTACTTATAATAGCGGGTGTCGCAGAAGTTGCTTACGAACCTAAAAGTAAACAACTTTTGAATACAAAGGTTTTTGCTTTATACAGAGACACTTATTCGAAGACATTCGCACTTGTACCCGTGGTTGTTTTTTTACAGGGATATGTCCAGGATTCACCGTACATAGGAACTGTTGAAAGTCACATCTGTTACCTCCGTGGTGCTGGGATTCTTTTTGTAATGTGATTTATGTTGTCTCTTACTGAGTGGTAACGAGAAATTTTTCCGTATATATATATATATATATACAGAATATATATATATATATATATATATATATATATAAACTTAAACTCACGGCGCAACAGTCCGATGTGGACCAGGGCCGGCGGTACCCATCTCCGCTTTCGTAACCGTGGGCTTGGGGTGCCATACAGCATATGTCTCAGTCAGGTGGTCAACCTGACGTGGGACCCCCAGAGTTTAGTTCCCAAGCATGCTTGGTCCTCATTTTATCAACCCACTGAAGGGATGAAAGGCTGAGTCGAGCTTGCCCAGTCACAGGGTTGAACCCTGGACCTGTGGGATGGCAGCTTGACGCTTTTAACCAATACGCCACCGGGCTTCTACCTACCTACTCTCTCTCTCTCTCTCTCTCTCTCTCTCTATATATATATATATATATATATATATATATATATATATATATATATATATATATATATATATATATATATATATATATATATATATATATATATATATATATATATGCAGTTTGAAAACTACGCACTTGAAATAAACTGTTATGATTTAATGCGTGTTCGTAGTAAAAAAAGGTTTTAATGAACTCGTAAGTTGGATTTTATTTTAACTGACTCGATTTACATAAGCAATCACCACCACCCTCTGATGCCACCTCAATTTTGACCGAGTGCCCTTAGGGAGGACATCTGACGGGCACGTATTCCATCCCTCTGACCCCATGGAAGGTCTTTCTGGCTTACAGACCGGCCTCCATCTGGCGTAGACACGAAGGAATTCAATGGCGCTCGTCGAGATTTGAAATGAGCATCCTCTGTCCAAAGCTCAACGCGCTATCACTGAGCTACCTCGGGCTCGAGACTAGAAAGGTAAGTAATCAAAAAAAGACGAGTTAATGACTAAACTTTTCATATCTTAAAGACCGTTGAATGACACCTCGAAAGGCTCGTTTTAGGGGAATGTTTCTGACACTTAAACGGCGGTAATATGCTCTTTGCGGAAGCAATGTATGAGGATTACTTTTAAGATAAAATTTGGCAGTTTTTGTTGTTTCCTCAGTCTTGGGCTTCTCCGTGGTTGATATCCAAAATAATATTTGTTAAAAACCTCTGAAAAAATATATAATATATTATGAATTAAAATATATTATGAATTTTTAATAAAATATGTTTATTTTTTAGAGTTTTTAGTGACATTTGCGCCACCCGATTTAAAACGATCTAAACGACGTAGCTTAATAATGTAGTAATGATGTTAACGAATGTAGACCTTCTTTTAATACAATAAAATATAACTGAATAAGCTTCTTAAAGCCGTATAACTTACAAAATCTGTCTTTAATGCTAAAGGATTGCCAAATCGTTTTATGAGGGAATCATATAATGTTTTTGCTGCTCACGGTTAAATTTTAAGTTAATTTTAAAGTCTTATTGATTTACGCATTATACGCATTAAATAATTTTTAGTTAATTCTCGGAGTCATTTAAAGTTTAATAGTATTTTAATGTAAATTTATGGATTAACAAATATCATTAAAAAACGATAATGATAAAACTGCTAAGTTAAATTGGTGAAATACAGGTCCCGATGTTTAGAGACCCATGTCCGTCGCTCGGCCCAGAAAGACAGTTTCCAGTTTGCTTAGATTTGTGTCTTTCTTATAACGAAGAAAATAAACCACTCGATTTAAAGGAAAAACAAATGTATATATATATATATATATATATATATATATATATATATATATATATATATAAAAGTTCCGTAACTGACTCACTGACTGACATACAACGCACAGACCAAACCGCTGGACCTAAAGGGCTGAAAATTTGCATGTCGATTCTTCTTATGGTGTAGGGGTGCACTAAGAGAGAATTTTGAAAAATTCTTCTTAGATTTTTTTAAACTAAATTTTTAAGCTATTTTAGTAACTTTTTTTACGTTTGCATTTAAAATAATAATTTGAGGGCTATAAAATTTATATCACGAGAAAGATCATAAAAATTCATTTAAAATGAAATCTTTTTCAAATATTTACCTTCATTTTCTGATTTTTGGTGAATTTTTAAAGATTAATTTTTAGAATTTAATTTATTAAATGCTGATCACGTGATTTCTTTTTCTGGTACTTTAAATAAATTTATCGTCACGTGCATAACAACTAAATAGACAAAAAATATTTTTTTTCTTCTCATGCAGCAGACGATTGGACATTATGTTGTCTATAAAAATATCCCTTACGATTTTTTATAAATATATATATTTTTTTCTACATCAATTGTATATATTGAAATTTGTATTTATTATAAATATATATATATATATCTATATATATATATATTTATTTTTTTGGCATTAATTGCATACATTGACTGTTGTATTCAATTTGAATGTACTCCGTAGCGAAGTGTGGGTTTTCAGCTAGTATATATATATATATATATATATATATATATATATATATATATATATATATATATATATATATATATATATATATATATAAAAGCCTTTATGGAAAGTTTGGTATTCTTCGCCTAAGGTAAAGGGATATTAAAATAGTCTCTAAAGGATAATATATCGGATGAGCCAAAAGTTCGTAAAAACTTTAAAAATTCTAATACAGGAAGAAATTATGATACCGTTTGCAAGAAAGAGCTCACAAGGAGAATTTTTTTAGCACCAACAACAACAAAAATGTAAAAAAAATTCACTGGTAGATGGCGCTGACATGCGAGAGATTCATCAGAAATAAGTAAATCAATCGTGCAGTAAAAGACCGTGATACACGAGGATTTCTCATTCGCTTTCAGAATGTTACCATCACATGATCTAGCGTTGCTGGTCAAGCAGTTAAGATTCGCCTTAGTTGTGTCTTACAATGTTCAGGAGGTCATGTTAAACAATTGCTATAGAAAGAATAAATGAATGGAACTCACTGTTGTCCTGTTCATTGTGTTTCGGGTCTCCTTCTTCTCTACCGGTGACCTTTTTAAGTAATTTTTATTTTGCCACTAAAAAAAACCCGCCTTCCTTTTGAGCTCTTTCGTGCAAACCGCACTTCTTTATCACAATTTCTTCCTTTTTTATGAATTTTTAAAGTTTTTTCGAACTTTTGGCTCACCCTATATCTCTTTCAGGGGAGCCGTTTGCACAGTGCAAACGCCTAAATGTAGTCCTTTTTAAACTTGCATTCAGAGTATTACAATTAAATGGTCAGAAAAATGATTAGTACTGCCATCTGTTATCAGTTTAAAGAAGTAAAAACATTTTGCAAGCCGTTATTGGAAAATCTTTTAAAATTCTTTAAGTTAAAAAAATCGGGAAATTAAAATCTAGTGTGCACACGATGGACGTTGTTGCCCTTGAAAGGGATATTGAAGAGTAAAAAATAAAGGCTTCTAGACCACCCAATAAAACTTCGATTCATAGATCGCGAAGAGTCCAACCTACTTTCCTTGTTCCTCCGAAATGGAAGTACATTTTGAGATAATTGAATGAAATATTTCAATACACCCGAATTATTGGGGATTCTGGGAGTGGAGTAATTATTCCTCGTCAGCCTGTGACGAATATTGTCCGATCTCAAAACAACTGTGTTTAGGCGATGTTTTTGATTGCTGCGCCGTTCTTCATAGATTCTCAAACATTTCCTGTTTTTTTTTTTTTTTCCCTCGGCTTAGACTAACTTTATCACTATTTTTTTCTGAAATAAAAACAATTTTTTTCATAAATTGAAAAAGTCCTGTACAAACTAGCAAATGAAAGAAATGAAATTTGGAAAGAAACCGTCTTAAATCTAAACTTAACGACGAATCTACTATGCAAGACGCTTAACCTTTAGCTTATATATATATATATATATATATATATATATATATATATATATATATATATGACCAAACCGCTGGACTTAAAGGGCTGAAATTTTGCATGGCGATTCTTCTTATAGTGTAGGGGTGCACTGAGAAAGATTTTTGAAAAATTCTGCTTAGATTTTTTTTAATTAAATTTCTAAGCTGTTTTAGTAACTTCTTTTAAGTTTGCATTTAAAATAATAATCTGAGGGTTGTAAAATTTATATCACAAGAAAGATCATGAAAATTCTTTTAAAATGAAATATTTTTCGAATCTTTACCTTCATTTTCTGATTTTTAATGAATTTTTAAAGATTCATTTTTAGAATTTAATTCATTAAATGCTGGTCACTGATTTCTTTTTCTGGTGCTATTTATCGTCACGTGCATAACAACGTAATAGACAAAAAAATATATTTTTTTCTTGCTAATGCGTCAGAAGATTGGAAATTATCCAAAAATATATTAAAATACTCTAAAAGATACGTTCTTCGAACTGTACTATATTAACTGTACTATATTAACTGTACTATATTCTTTAGTATGTCCTATTAGATTTAATTTGAATATTTTCTTCTACATTATTATGTCTATAAAAATATCCCTCATGATTTTTTATAAATATATAATTTTTTTACATCAATTGTATACATTGATCGTCGTATTTATTATATATATATATTGGCATTAATTCCATATATTTACCATTATATTTAATTTGAATGTACTCCGTACCGAAGTGTGGGTTTTCAGCTAGTATATATATATATATATATATATATATATATATATATATATATATATATATATATAATGAGTCCGTACTCTTGGGATACATGCTATCCCATCCCGTAAGGAAAAGGTTACAAATGGCTGTTGCTCCAGACATTTACATTTCATGCACTTGCCAATTTTAAGAGAAGATCGAGAATACATTGAACTTCATTTATTTTTTTTAGGTAGATCGATAGATGGCATTCTTCATGGGCACTCGCCAAAAATTAGTAAAAACGAGAAATATCGGATGCCGAGGAACTTGCATCTTGAAAAATACTATTAATTTAATAACTTCTGACCCGGTTTTGGCGAAACTTTATTTAATTCTCTCTCTGCTCTTATCAGTGAAACTGAATTCATATAAACATTACGCTATTGTAGAAAATTTAGCAGCGCACCGAATTACAGTCAGACTCAGCTTTTCTGTTATCAAATATAAGAAATTCGATGTTAAACTTAAAGACTTATAATTTTAATTAATAGACAAATTTCAAATTTATAACATATTTTTCGTATGAATTGTTGTTCGCTTTTGATATTTAATTGGGCACAGGACCTTGGAACTCGACGAAATGATTATAAATATGGTCTAATTCTAACTACAAAAACTCAAATAATATTAGAAAAAGACATTTTCTTTCTTTATACATATAAAGTACATACATCTTTAAATATGTCATATATAAAAATGTAAATAATAAATCTATAAATAATATTCAAATTATCAGTTCAGAATTTTATATCATTAACTGGTGATTAAAAATCATAAAGGACTTTGCGCGTCATAAAATTGAGATATATACTAACAGAAAATAATTAATAATCCGAATACACTTGTAATATATTTCCCCTGTAATTTAAAATCAAATAAATTGTAATAAATATTATTTAAATTAAAAATTGACCATAGAATTGGAAAACTTCAAAAATTCTCACAATTATTTTCATAATTTTCCGACATAAAATAATGTATTCCAGAATTGCACATTTTTCTGGCTTTAAATTGTAGAGTACCATGAAATATACATACGAATGTAGTTTTATCAGTTTCCTATTGATAATTCAAAAGAAATGCTTCACGCCAACTCAAAATTAGCAATTAATCATATAAAATTCTAAATTGCTAATTTTAAAATTATTTATAGATTTTAATTTACATTTTTATATATGACATGTTTTAAGATATGTACTTTATATGTATAAAGAAAGAAAATTTCATTTTCTAATATTATTTGAATTTTTGTGGTTAGAATTAGACCATATTTACAGTAATTTCGTCGAGCTTCAAGGTCCTGTGCTCCCTTAAAAAAACAATAAGGTGGAAATACGCGCTCAAGATCTTCCAGATACTTAGTTAAATAAAAAGACTTTTGTATACCTTTCAGTTAACAGGGTTTAAGTTAAATCGGAGTCAGGGGGAAAATACTGCTCTCCAGTTATATACTTCAAGCTTAAATTTATGCATAAATTCATAGAATCTCGAGTTAGAGTAATTTTGTTTGATATTAATTTATTTCACTATTTACACACGAAGAGAAGAGAAATAAACAAAAGTAATTTCCAAAATTCTACGTAAAAAATTCTAATAATAGATAAATAAATAAATAAGTTTTCTTGGAAACTTCCGTTTACTTAGAACAGCTCTGGGGCATAAATAAATGATTTGACTCAACATAAAATAAATTTACTAAGAAATGTATTGTTATATAACTTGCTATTTAATTTATTATCCAACACCCAAGGGCTTGCCTCGTAGCACTGTTGTGTATTCACATTTTTTAATATTACAGGAAAAGAAAATACAGTTAATGTGAAAACTTAATACATATTACATTGTTAATAGGAATTTCAAAGTCAGTTTCTGGTTTTCTCGTGAGTTTTATATTTTCAGTTTGATAAATTAGTGGACTCAAATATGTATGAAGTGAATAAGATTTATCATATATTATGCATGCATTCTTTACCATATTAAATATGATTCGCATGATTTGATTGAAAGTGAATGCAAACGAAAGGAAAGGACAACCCCAAAGGTGCACTATTCTCATCTGAATTGGTGACAAAATGTTTTGATCCACGAATTACTGCAGATGAAACTAGTATATATTAAAAGTTGAAGGTCCATGTTAAATGAAGCCGTGGGAATTAACCTCTACCTTACGGGGTGGAATAGCATATATCCCCAGAATACGGGCCCAAGAATGAATATATATATATATATATATATATACACGAACAAACTTCACAGTCTCCGTCTATAGATCAGAAGGTCACAGACCCATGGTCGGAACGAGTAATTTTTCGTAGAGAACCTCTATAAAATTTTCTGCCTACACTTTCAACGCTTCCATTGAACTCGAGCCCGATACAGCAACTAAGAGCTTCCAGGGGTGAATCCCTGCCTGTGAATATGCTGCCACTACTGTTTAAACTGAACACCTCTGGGGGTGACATATAGAGTGCACTTACCCTCCACTCACATCTACAAACCCCACGGATGGAGCTTTCGGTCAACGAATTTAGCTTGCCCATACCCGGAGTAGACACATGAGCATTCAGTGGTGCTTGTCGGGACTCGAACTGAAGACCCTCATTACCGAATCCTGACTCGTTAACCATTAGACGACACTCTGGGTCCTATTTTCACCCATTCTTATGTCACACAATCTTGAAAAACAATACTGAAGTCAGGCATCGAGCACGGCACCTTCTTCTATCTGAAGAAACACTCTTTACAGTTACATGATCGGTCGCTGCAGCGGACTTCACTAATGTAAACCACATCTTTTAAATCCTAACTTAATATTTATATCTGATGATGGTAAGAAATTTTTAAAGTTACTATCATTATATGACAGCAATTACTGAACTTAAACTTGACTCGGTATATTCTCAAAGAGCAGGGATATCAGATGCCAAATTACAAGTGACTTCTTGGGTGCAATTTTTTGATAAGTCCTCAAAAATGGATGCAAGTTATATACATTCTTTTGCGATCTGATTTATATTCTCCGCTGACTGTAATATTACCGATATCTAAAAGCAGCAGCATTAGATGTATACTAGAATACCTTTGTGCTTGTGTATGTGTGCAAATCGCCGAGTTTTGCATGCGAAGGGGAAACAGTCATATAGCACATTTATATACCATTACATCCGAAATGTTTTCCGAAGCTTGCATGCATAAAATCCTACTAATTATTAGCTCCTTTATTTAGTGTTTTCCCCTGTTTAACTACTCTTTAAATCCGCCGTGTTACTTCCACTCATTCTCCCTCTAAACACACCCGCCTCGATTTGAGCTCTAATGGCCGAGATGGAGTAAGAAACATTTGTTATTTCCAGTTTAAAACCATTAACCTTTGATCTCAAAGACAGTCTCTGCGGGTACACGTCTGGGAGTTTGATGCAGTTTCGAGAATTCCCAGTTAATGGATCAGACAAGTGGTTTTATAGTACTAGTTTTAACCCCCCGAAATGACTCTTACACGCCAAATTAAGAGAGAGAGAGAGAAAAAAAAATAAAAGCTTTAATTTTAACGCTCAAATAAATGAAAGAATGAGGGGTGTAAACAAACATAATGGTTTGTATTTTGCTGAACACAAGCACGGAATATTTTACAGCGGGGGGAAAATTTTAAATGGCGATCGAAGCGGTGTTAGTTCCAATCGTAATTGATTTGAAGTAACTCTCTGCTTTGATGAACTGCTTTTGCTATTGTTCCAGCGAGTTACAACTTTTAAAATCGATACGAGGTTCGATTTTTCTTTTCCTTCCTGGAAGAAGTATTTTTGGGTTGTCTAGAAATTTATGTTGTGAATGTCTTACTTACAATGAGAGTTATATAAAAGGGATTTTCAACATTTCAGGACCAAGAACTACATCAATAAATCCGCAAGCTTAAGCGGGAAGCACGTAAATCTATTGAATTACTTCAGAAGCAATTTACTATGCACTTTATGAAACAGAAAAACTCAGTACTTGTATGCAACAATACCACAAGTAAAAAGTAATTGTTCATGACTTGGTACCTGTCAAAACATGACCGCTGGATAGTAAATAAATGTACTAATATACAAATTAGGTTACTCAAAAAAACGTTGTCAAATGTTCAAAATAATAATATTAAGAATAGAGAAATACACATTAAAAAATTTCTATTGAACCCAATAAAAAGAAATACGGTTACTCAGTTATAAACTAAAAACTTAGTATGTGGGCTCAGTAACTCTGTAACTCAGTAAAAATGTCGAAAATCATAATACTGAAATACACATTAAAATTTAATATTGTGTACAATAAAAAGAAATATGGATATATGTCATTGAAGATATATGATGTATATATTCAATGACAATTTATCATTACTAAAAACAGATCATAGAATTTGCTAGATTCGCATTATAGAAATTGAAATGCTAATAACAAAGATGTAAAATTTAATGAATTATAGAAACTGCCATGGAGGTTTAATTCTCTATCTCACAAACATAATTAAAAATAAAAATGGCAGAGAGAGAGAGAGAGAGAGAGCTAGCTAGAGAGATTCCTCGGAATAAACAAATTAACGTGTTTCTACGGCCTCGTGCTTAGTAAGTATCTAAAGCCAGATTAAAGTATGTCTCTGAGCATGCTCAGAAAGCAATTTTTAATTGTAAATTATCACTAATTTATAGAAATTGAGGTTACTCAAAAAAACGTTGTCAAATGTTCAAAATAATAATATTAAGAATAGAGAAATACACATTAAAAAATTTCTATTGAACCCAATAAAAAGAAATACGGTTACTCAGTTATAAACTAAAAACTTAGTATGTGGGCTCAGTAACTCTGTAACTCAGTAAAAATGTCGAAAATCATAATACTGAAATACACATTAAAATTTAATATTGTGTACAATAAAAAGAAATATGGATATATGTCATTGAAGATATATGATGTATATATTCAATGACAATTTATCATTACTAAAAACAGATCATAGAATTTGCTAGATTCGCATTATAGAAATTGAAATGCTAATAACAAAGATGTAAAATTTAATGAATTATAGAAACTGCCATGGAGGTTTAATTCTCTATCTCACAAACATAATTAAAAATAAAAATGGCAGAGAGAGAGAGAGAGAGAGCTAGAGAGATTCCTCGGAATAAACAAATTAACGTGTTTCTACGGCCTCGTGCTTAGTAAGTATCTAAAGCCAGATTAAAGTATGTCTCTGAGCATGCTCAGAAAGCAATTTTTAATTGTAAATTATCACTAATTTATAGAAATTGAGGTTACAAAAACCAAATTTGACACATCTATAGATTAAAATCTTTCGTCTAAGATCAAAATAAAGTCAATTGATGCAGTAGTTTTCTCTCATGGACTGCCCAAAGAATCTGCTTAGCAACTTAAATATATAGTTAAGGAGCTCGCATTGCAGAGGAAATACAGTATTAATGCTATATTTTGATTTCTTTTTATTTGAATAAAGATAGAACAGCAGCTGTATTCTAAAACTTTATAAGTGATCTCAATATGTTTTTATTTGAAATATCAGTATATTTCTAATTTTTCATATTATGTTCTTCGTAAAATATCTACATGCTAGTATTTAGGATCAATTCTAGGGTAGGATTTCTTTTACCCGTTTGAGTTCCCAATTATTACAATATATAAGACCCTTATAAAAATAAATTGCTTAGAAGCACGTTATTGTGTAACCAGGAAGGGTTATAAAACTTTGGTGTAACAAACAATGAACTTCTCATGCAAAAGGGTAATTTACGGATTAAGTCATCGAAAACACGGAGTAAAAATTTTACATTGTACGCTGTTCCAGTGCAGCTGGCGGCTTTCCTTCTCATTGCAGATTATTTTCAGTCGGCGTATAATTAGTCATGTTTAGAATTTTTTTTTCAAATGTTAGTTTCTATGTTTATCTAAACTCACGTGATCTGGTTTAGCAGGACGAGAAAGTACGAACAAACCAGTGCTGGTCACTAATGACCCGCTGGACACAGGTTGAAGTCCCCCTATTATGGCATTTTCTACGTAATAGTTTTTTGTATTATCTCATATGTAATAGGTAAATTCTCAAACTGATACAAATAACAGTGCTCTCAATATGGAGAGTAAAGCAATTAAGAGTAAAACATTAAATACCCTATTAAAGAACTGGCGACAAATTTCTCGCCAATGGGAGAACATTGAAGTAAGACAGGAAGTACTTGATTCGAAAAGGGGGAGTTAAAAATGAATAATAAGCCTTTAAAGTTAGTTTACTGATTTATTTTTTCAGGGTCACGCTTAACTATTTTTACAAGGGAGTTAAACATAACGAGACTTACGGTTGAAAAGGCTACAAGCATGAATTTGAGCTGAAGACATTAAAGCTGTAGATGCATGTTCCGATGGATAGCCCCTTAGGTGTTCAACCATTGTCCAACTAATTATGTCTTCAATATGCTGTTCAACAGTAGTCAATTTTAGCTCAAGAACGGTAGTGTAAATAGACTCCATAAAATTTATCATAATAAGAAGGATGATAACGTTTATAAAAGATCGGCAGCCTATAGATGGAGCAAAGGGTAAGGTCCTCCGAAGAAAACTACATATAAAGGAACAATCAAAAGTTGGTTTTGAGAAGTAAGAAAGAGAAAATATAGCACAAATTAGACAATTATAAAAGTAGAATTGAAGAAAATAGCAAAAAAATTAAAGCTTACTTACGATGAAATACTTTTTCCGAAAGATCGGACGCCTATAGATGGAGCAAAAGGTGTGGTCCTCCGAAGAAAACTACATATAAAGGAACAATCGAAAATTTTTTTTGGAGAAGTAAGAAAGAAAAAGTATAGCACAAATTAGTTAATTATAAAAGTAGAATTGAAGAAAAAAACAAAAAAAAAATTAAAACTTACTTACGATGAAATGCGTTTTCCGAAATATCGGCCGCTTATAGATGGAGCAAAAGGAAAGGTTCTCCAAAGAAGACTACATATAAAGGAACAATCGAAAGTTTGTTTTGAGAAGTAAGAAAGAGAAAATGCAGAACAAATTAGACAATTATAAAAGTGGAGTTGAAGAAAAAAGTAAAAAAAGTAAAACTTACTTACGTTGAAATACTTTTTCTGAAAGATTGGCCGCCTATAGTTGGAGCATAAGGTATTGTCCTCCGAAGAAAACTACACATAAAGGAACAATCGAAGGGATTTTTTTGAGAAGTAAGAAAGAAAATATATAGCATAAATTAGTAAATTATAGAAGTAGAATTGAAGAAAAAAGCAAAAAAAAAAATTAAAACTTACTTACGATGAAATACGTTTTCCGAAATATCGGCCGCCTATAGATGGAACAAAAGGAAAGGTCCTCCGAAGAAAACTACACATAAAGGAACAATCAAAAGGATTTTTTTTTTTAGAAGTAAGAAAGAGAAAATATAGCACAAATTAGACAATTATAAAAGTATAATTGAAGCAAAAAGCAAAAAAATTAAAATTTACTTACGATGAAATACTTTTTTCGAAAGATAATAAATAAAGACATGACATACAACTCACTGGCCAAGTCCAAAAATGCTGAAGATGATTTGTGGGTTTACAGAAATCTGTCACTAGCCTGTTCCGCTAGTCTTATGAATCGTGCTTCTGGAAAATCCTATACTACCTTTGTTCTCTCTGAATTTTTTACCAGTATTCAACTCTTACTGTCTCCAGTCTTTAGTCTCCAGTCTTACCAGTCTCCGACTTTATACTGCAACATGAAATTAATATAATCACAGTGTAAGATACAATATACGTAACATGTGTCTATTTATTTCAGGGGGCATGTTTGCTTATATTATGGCAATTATTAGCAGATTAAGACAGAGTGTAGTTAAGGAGCTCATCAAAAATTATTGCACCAACTTACTAGAATAAACTATCCAGATTTATATTACTTATACGACTCACCTTTCGGTATGTTTATCTCAGCTGACAACAAAACAATGGCAGTATTCTAATTATACGATTTCACATTGTGAAATCTTATAATTAGAATAGAAATCTTGTGAATTCTTGTTTTATATCAATTCCTTTGACGCGTACATACTTGAAGAGGAACTATGCCAAACATTGGAGAGGAGTCAGAAATTTTGACAGAAACAGTCAAAAAAAGTCAGGAAAATGCATTAAAATGATGGCAGAAACGGACATTTATAGAAATAATTTAATTATAAAAGAGTAAATGTTGTTAATTTTAATAAAAAAGAAAAATACAAAAAAAAATGTCCAGACTGAGAGTCATAAAAGGATAATCATCAGTAAAAAAAACTAAATTAATTGAGTACGCCCCCTTTTCAAAAGATCAGATACAGTTATTAGACGAAAAATTACCTCTTATAGGGTTACTTTTTTAAGATAAACACATCCTAGGACAGGAACATCCTTTGAACTTATTAAATAACAACAAAGCGAAAAAAGGAAGATTATAAACTCTTTAGCTTTCTCTTTTGCTTGCTAAAAGCTTTCTTTTTTGCTTTGAAGCTTTACATTTTGTTTCAATTTCTTTTCAGCGAGGTTTATTGAAAATTCTATTTTACTTATTGCAAGAATGAGTACACACAAATAAATGAAACATTTGGAGTTAAAAATATTGAATAAAAGTGTAGCCGTAAATTTAGTCTATGATTTAGTCTATGCCCAAACTGACAGACTAACTAGGGTATTAAATGATAGGTTATTTAGGTTAAAAATAGTTTAATTAAATACGAACATTAGATGACATTGCAAAATTTTGTAAAATGTTAAAGGGATTAATAGTTACAAAAATGGAAACTACAACAATGTTTCTAAAAATTGTGTTCAAAGTTAACTAATTTGCTTCGTAAGAACATACCAGTTCTCGATTCATGTGATGATGGAAGTAACAAAGAATATGATTGAATGCAAATACCTTAAAATTTTGAAAATAACAACAGTAATACTAAAGAATATAGAGAGATCTCATTCCTAATATTCGCAATAGAGAAATAAATTTTACACCTTGGGAATTTTTCATGCTTTACAAAAAATGCAAATAATATTTTTAAATTTAAAATTATTTGTGAAAAAATCTGGTATAGTGTGTTTTAAACTCCCATAAATTCCTTTGGTACTAAGAAAATGAATCCTCTTGCAAGGTGCAGAAAAGTTCAGGCCATCTGATAATACCATTTTTATTGGATTGTAATCTCTCTCTCTCTCTCTATCTATCTATCTATCTATATATATATAGAATAAATAAATATATATATATATATATATATAACAGTTCCGTAACTGACTGACAGATCTCGCAAAGACCAAACCGCTGGACCTAAAGGGCTGAAATTTTGCAAGGCGAATCTTCGTGTAGTGTAGGGGAGTACAAAGAAAGATTTTTGAACAATTCTTCTTAGATTTTTTTAAATTAAATATTTAAGCTGCTTTTTAACTCATTTTTAAGTTTGCATTTAAAATAATAATTTGAGGGTTATAAAATTTATATCACGAGAAATATAATAAAAATTCTTTTAAAATGAAATCTTTTTGGAGTCTTTACCTCCCTTTTCTGATTTTCGGTGAATTTTTAAAGATAATTTTTTTAAATTTAATTTATTAAATGCTTATAACGGGGTTTCTTTTCTTTTCGTGATACTTTTAATTAATTTATCGTCACGTGCATAACAACGAAATAAATTGACATTTTTTTTTCTTTCTAATGCGGCAGACGATTGGACATCATCCAAAAAAAAATTAAAATACAGTAAAAGAAATGTTCCCCAAAATCTATTATAATAACTGTACTATATTCTTTAGTATGTTCTATTAGATTCAATTTGAATATTTTCTTCCACATTATTTTGTCTTTAAAAATATCCGTTAGGATTATATATATATATATATATATATATATATATATATATATATATATATATATATATATATATATATATATATATATATATATATAGGCATGAATTGCCTACATTGACCGTTGTATTTAATTTGAGTGTACTCCGTAGCGAAGCACGGGTATTTAGCTTGTACGTAATAAATATATATTAATATTTAATTCTTGTTGCTATATTTTCCTAGTAAAAATGTTACCTTAATAGATCCTAAAGGTAAAAAGAATTACCTTCCGAATATTAAGTGATAATTTCCCTTACTTTCATCACCCTCGGGCCCTTAATCATTCTAATACTTTTCTGTAACATTCGATAAAAGCTTTTATACGTCGTATGAGCTGTTTAACACATTTTTACCTTTGTAGAATTCAGATCCGATTATTTACATTTTGAGACAACCCATTCCGTTCTTTATATTCTCTGCATATTGTTTCAGTCTCCAACCGTCTTCGGTGAATTAAAACTTTCATACAAATTTGTTTTTCTTTAAACTGCATTTCAAGATGATATTTAGATAGTTGTCGAAGAGGAATAATTGCCTAATACGATGGTTGTAAGCTTATAAATTATTTAGAGGATAGGAAATGCTCTTTAAAGAACGAACTTACATTATAATTCATCTAACTTTAGTTTGAATCCTTCGTCTTTCGTTGTGAAAAGATGTGTTTACCCCCATAGATCTTTTAACACTAGAAAGACGGGATTTTTTTTTTTACTAAAAATACTGAACGCCATCATTTTGACGGTTAAAAATAAATTCAAGAATGTAAAATATTCAATACTTTAAAAAAATGCTTAAATACTTTAAAAATTGATTTATTTCATACCAATATACAATAAATTAGTATATATTTAGATATATTTTTATGAAGGTATGCCGAGCTGACAATCTAGTATGGTTTATCTGTAAAACTATATGCATGGTTTGTGCAGTCCTTATTTTTCAACACCAATATTTCCGAAGAGCCAATATTTCTGTTATTTGCAAAAGGGCGAAGAGGCGAAAAGTAACTAACATTTTACTTGTATTATTTTAAAGATTACTGCCTGTTTTCTATATTGCCGTCAAATTGACGGATTGCGGTCTTAATAGGTATACAACACATTATCTCCCCCTCTTTAAATATAATTTTGTAAATGTGTGTGCATATTTCGCATAAAATTAGAAAAAGTCATAAAATTTCAGAAGCCTGAGGACATAAATACAGAGATAGCGCTCAATAGTATGTCCGAAACCGTCAAAATGAAGGCAGCCGTCTTTCAAGTGTTAAAATTCCATGCAAACAAACAGGCTTGGGATATATTTGAATATGTAAGCTTTTTCCACATGTCTTGAAAATTCAGTATAGGATCCGTTTAAAACATATATTAAAAAGGAAAATTATTTCTAGATTCACGTATCAGTACGTTTCTCATTCACTTTTACATTTCCTGCTGTAGTTAAATATAATCTGGCCTAATGGGAATATAACTAGTTGGAAAGAAATTGATAAATGCATTAGTGTCATTAAATAGATTTGGAGGGCATAAAATTCATGCATCTTTGACAGACTTCTATCTGCATAGTCCAATTTATCTCCCCCTTTATATAATGCAGGGAAAGTAATCAGATAATCTTGATATCGTCAATTTGATGAAAGGAGTGAACCATTTTTCTCTGAACATCTGTCTGGCCGTCATATTTTGCGTATAATCGTATAAGATACAATATAAAAGTGAATTCATAATGGCATTTCTATACTTTAAAAGAAATTCACTGTATCTTAGGAGAAATCGTGTATATATCTTTTCCCGAGAGAATGTTTATTATATACAGTTCAGCGGTTTTAGAAAAAAATCATAGATGAATTCCTTCTCAATATCTTTTCTCAGTAAATGTTGATATTGTGGCAAAATATCACCCTTGGTCTCATTATACAAAGCATTCATTAGGACAGTTAGCGTTGAAACACCTTTAAAAGGAGCAATGCATGTATTGGTATTAAAAATAGTTAAGTTATTTGCTCTTAGATTAAAAATACCCACGCATATCGTTTTTAAGCTGGTATATATTTGAAGTACACAGAAACATTTCTGAACATTTAATCGTATAAAGAAGATTTCAAATATAAAACATACGCTGAGTATACGCTGAGAAGTTATTTGAATTTGTTTTTCTTAAAATCCTTTACTTTAGCGTGGGACGAAAAAATAAAAAAAAGATTCAAAAAGAAGAAAAATTCCCTTTGTCTTATCTACCCTTATTGGAGAAGTTTTCTTTCAGTGGTTTCTCTTCAGGAACGATGTTCATGTATGAATGATTTTCGAACCAAATTTTCGTTTATCTTACTTTTTTTTCGGTCAAGCATCTCTTAACGTGATTTGACTTCCTTAATTTTGGAATAGAATTTGGTTTTCAGTGGAGCCTATGCCATCGCCCATTTAACTTCTTTCTGGGAGGTTTTGTGCCCCCTAAAAATCCCCAGAAATTTACTCAACGTTCTTCCCTGCAATATTATAAGAGTTCTGATTACTCATGGATATGCTTTTAGAATGTAAACAGCTCTTTTAAATAGGCTTAAAATGTTTATATTAAGCTACCAATTTGTCATTCATATTAGGAATTACTTAACAAAATTATAGATAGATAGATAGATAGATAGATAGATATGGTGCCCGGCATAAAGTGCTTAAGGCTGCTATGTACTAATCCTATTGGATTCGCTCACCTCAATGTTAATCTATGGAGAAAATTTGTCCACGGATTGCCGACTTGGATTCAAAGATTTTGTTTCATAA
The DNA here is from genome assembly GCA_907164885.2 of Dolomedes plantarius. NCBI lineage: Eukaryota > Metazoa > Arthropoda > Arachnida > Araneae > Dolomedidae > Dolomedes > Dolomedes plantarius. Next base: position 175,963,870 of record OU015495.1, on the reverse strand, counting down.
AATTGTACTCCTTCATAGAGAAAGAAATTTTACATTTGTGTACATTTTTTGCTTTTTAGAAAAAGCAATTAATATTTTAAATTTAAATTATTCCGGGAAAAATCTGGTATAGTGTGTTTTAAACGCACATAAATTCCTTCGGTGGACCAAATTTATAAAATGAATCCTGTAGCGCTTTGCAGAAAAGTTCAGGCTATCTGAAAATACCAATTTCATTTGATTATCAGCATTTATGTACCTGTAAATAGTTGACAAAAATATATTTTAAATAAAAAATTTGGGGCCAGTGATTAACCCCCCCTATAGAAAGAGAGCCATTACAATCTCTCAAAATGTCAATCCTAAGGGGGGTGGAATTCTCGAACTGTCAACTGGACTCCTCCCACCACAAGAGTCTGCAAGAAGAGTAAAAGGGAATTACGGTTTTTTTTCTTAGTACATAGCAGCCTTAAGTCAAAAACATTGATTTAAATATACCAAGTTGGGGGCTTTTATACCAATCGCAGAACAATGAATTCGACTTGAGCCTTTTGTACAAAGAAATGTACATTTGTATACAAAATTTATAGATTTAAGCCTTTTATACAAGTAAAAAGATTTTTTTTAAATCAATACTAACAAATATCTAAAAATCACTTTTTTTGACTTAAGCTCTTTATACTGACACTATATATATATATGTGTGTGTGGGTGGGTGGGTAGGTAGGTAGGAGGGTGGGTGTACGTGTGTGTGGGGGGGAGAGATCATGTGGGCGCTATGTGGGTGTGTGTTACGTATGTATATTTGTAAACGTGTGTATGTGTGGCTAAGGTCCCTTGGGCTGACGAATGTCACACTGCCAGTCCGGTGTACATATGAATACAAGGACATAGAAACATAAATCACACAATCACAGAAGAATTTTTTATTAACAAACGGTGAGACCTACGATGGACAATGAGTTGCAGCTCCCCTTTCTAAATGGGACTCCTTTTGCAGGAAAACTTACGAGTTCCCCAGAATACAACCAAGTTTATGCGGGAATCGAACCCGCGCCTCGGCGTGGTAGGCTGATTGTAAACATGTGTAATGTGTGTACATTTGTATTAGTGTGCTTTGTGTATATGTGTAAGTAAGTATATCTGTGTGTAAGTATATGTGTGTGTTATGTATGTACAAATCTGCTGCTAAAAAGGTGGAATTAGTTAAAAAAAAGTTTTAAAAATCATGTGAAAAGTAAACAATAGAAATAAACAAAAATTTAAATTCAAGCATAGACTGCTAAATCACTATAACATAAAACTTATCCTGCAAAGAAAACATTATCAATAGAGGATAGCGCAGAAGCTTCATATCCCCATAATGAAAAAAACAAATAAATAATCCAACAGAGATAGATAAAAATAATACTAAAATAATACAAAAAACAAACAGAAATCAAGCACTCTGGCCATCCACGCACCAACGGCAAGATTCTGTATAAGTGCCGGAACGGAACCATAAAACATCAGAGGTAACCGACAGGTCTCGTCATCAGGGAGCCTAACCATGTCAGTTACCTCAAGGGGTACTTTCTGAATAGGATGCAGGTAAGCCCAAAAGACATCCCGAGGCCACAAGTCCCCCAAAGAAGCAATTAGTCAAGAAGAAAATGAAAAGACAAACACAACTTACAGTATGGGCTCAACGCACCTTACATGCAAATTATATAAACGTAACAGTTGTTCAGGTAACTTATTAACCACCACACTCCCCTGAACAAGACGTGCAGGAGGGCTCCTTGCTACGGAACGCGACGAGCCATATAATACTTCCACTAGAATAATGCATATACACATTTTGTTCACCTGCT
>OU015495.1:175957038-175959538 GCA_907164885.2 Dolomedes plantarius | reverse complement strand
AAAAATAAAATCCTCGTAGGCACCATTTTTTACGTGCGAAAGGAAAGGAAGGAAGGGACCCCAACTAAACTGGCAAGTTAATACGAAAAAAAAGGGACTTGTTAGATATGAGGGTTCAGAAGATAATTGAAAATTCAGAAGGATGATTTAAAATAATATATTTACGTACGCCGTCGGCCGAACACTTTCGCTTCGTTAGGGCCGAAAATGGAAAAACCCCGAATACCTATCAAACACATTCCTTAATTGAGCATGTTCTGCAGTTCGTAGTAGCTTTCCTTTTCTTTTTCAACACGAATTCGAGGGTATACGTTTAGTCTGTGATTTTTCTGCTTAAAAAAAACCCGTTTAATTTTTAATCGCAAATTCGCGTGCAATCAAATTTGCAGAAGTTGTGTTTCGCTTGCATATATATATATATATATACATGGAGATAGACGAATAGATGGATTGCGGGACTGATGAAGAAAGATGGAAAAAAAATAAATATACTCACGTTTTAACTGGAAAATGGACTACAATAAACAAATATTATGTCATTTTCTTTTATTTGTGTGCTTTGATTTACAATTTGATTTCCGATTGCATATTCGACTATCTGCATGTAGATTGTCGGATAGGTGGACAGCGAGAGAAATAAAAAAAAGATCCGGAAAATTAATATACAGGGTGGTTATAATTAAAGTTCCACTTTGAAATGGTTATAAAAGGAAAACTACATGACCGAATGTTATCAAACTTGGTAATAGTTTAAACTTTACCTTACGGGGTGGGATAGCATGTATCCCACGAATATGGGCTCAAGAATGAATCAATCGCTCTCTCTCTTTATATATATATATATATATATATATATATATATATATATATATATATATATATATATATATATATATATATAATATATTATATATATATAACCCTCTTAATGGCCGTCCTTACAAAAGGGGGGGTATGGAATATCCCGTTGTAAAGAGGAAATTGGAAAAATGGGACCCGTAAGTTAAAGGTCAAAGAAGGTCATGGGAATTTCTTTTCCGACAAAAAAAAAGGTCAAAAACTCACCACCAGGGGGGAAATGGCGCTGTATGCAATATTATTAAACGAAGTAAGTCATGAAAACATTGGTTTAAAATGTGTTCAATCGTTTCTGAAACGTGTTACAAAGCATGTTCAATGTGGCGTCCACCATTTTCCGAAAGCAAGTGAAATCGCATTACTGCATCCTCAACAGTAGCTCTTAGCATATCAGGAGGAATGTTACGGACATGCCGGTGTATCGCATCTTTCAATTCAGCCAAATTCTTTAGATTATCACCATAAACGGTGCTTTTGTTATAACCCCATAGCCAGAAGTCACAGGGATTCAGGTCTGGTGAGGTCAGGCTTCAAAGTTCACAAATTAGCGATCTGTAAGAAATCGATTTTCGGAATGACCACACTTTAAATGGTAATTTTGTTTAGGCCAATGTTTCTTAAGGGTATACAAAATGTTAAACCCGAGTACCAAAACGTTAAGTTAGATTACGACCCTTATTTCGTTTAACAATATTGCATACAGTGCCACTTCCCCCTGGTGGTGAGTTTTTGAACTTTTTTTTTTTGGCGCCTGTATGCCACAGCTAGATACGGATTTCACGGATTTCATACTTCAAGATGGAACACCCCCACACTGGGGTATGGAGATTCGCACATTTTTAAACCAATATATTCCAAAGCGTTGGCTCGGTCGAACTGGAGATGCCGACGATGTGTTCTGCTCTTGGTCATCTAGATCTCCGGACTTGACACCCTGCGATTTCTTTCCATGGGGTTATGTAAAAGATCTTGTGTATGCGCTTCTTTTGCCGAAAACAATTCCTGAACTCAAAATGTACATTGCTAATGCGCCTGCGCTGGTGACTCCACATATTCTTCAGAATGTATCGCGTGAAATTGACTACCGCTTAGATATTGTCCGTGTGACCAAGGTGAGTCGCATAGAAGTTTTATAAAGTATGTAAACAAAATTTTGAACTACGTTTTACATTCTGTGTAATTCTTATCCATAAATTCTTTTAAATTAAATAGTTATAGCCGTTTGTAATCGCTATATTCACTTTAAATCACCCTGTAAATCATATTTTGGTTAATAGCTGCTTAGGCACATAATTGCAAAAGCTATTTTTATTGTTTGTTTCTTATTGATATATGCGTAAATTGCTAGTGAATATATATATATATATATATATATATATATATATATATATATATATATATATATATATATATATATATGTATGTATGTATATATATATATATATTTGTGTGTATATATATGTATATATATATATATATATATATATATATATATATATATGTATATATATATATATTTGTGTGTATATATATATGTATATATATATATATATATATATATATATATATATATATATATATATATATGTATATATATATATATATGTATATATATATATATATGTATATGTATATATGTATA
>OU015495.1:175947038-175949538 GCA_907164885.2 Dolomedes plantarius | reverse complement strand
CTACCGCAATCGCTAAGATTTTCACAATATACTTCAGATAATGGCTCCTTGAATCACGACCCCCTCCTCAATGCCATTTTCATTCAAATTAGAGTGTATATGTATGCATGCATGCAAATAAATAAATAAATATATATATATATATATATATATATATATATATATATATATATATATATATATATATATATATGTGTGTGTGTGTGTGTGTGTGTGTATGTGTGTATGTGTATATATATATATATACATAGAGAGAGAGAGACGTAGAAAATATACCTATCAAACCAACACTCTGTTACGGTTAAAGAAGTTTATTAGCAGGATGCAAACACACTAATGAACTGTCCTCAGCCTGAGTTAAGTCTTGTATACAACTTAAGAACTTTCTAGATATTAGGTAAATTAGCATAATAAATTAAAAAAAGGTAAATTAATATAAGCAGGAACTTTCTAGAAATTTTGAGAAATGTAACATAATTTAGAATGAAAGTAAAACCAGAAGTTACCGACTAGACTCGAACCTGCGACCTGTCAGTCAACAGTCCAGTGCTTTAACCATTCTGCATTTCTTTTGGAAAATATATATATATATATATATATATATATATATATATATATATATATATATATATATATATATATATATATATATATATATATATATATATATATATATATATATATATATATATATATATATACATATATATATATATATATATATATATATATATATATATATATATATATATATCCAATTTAACTTAAGTCAATATTATAGATTTCAAGTTTTTTTTTTTTTTTTTTTTTTTTTTTGCTTCTGCGAAAATATGAATTTTTCCATTTTTTCCCTATTAAATTAATTACATTACAGCTAATTCCCTATTTATTTTAAGGAAAATTGTTTTATTTTGAAAGTTGGAGCGATGTAAGTTCACGGCTAGGTTTCAAACCATGGATCAGCAGACAATGCTTTATCTAGTCATATCACCAGGATGATGTGAGAAAATCTCCTTCTGAATGTCCTTTCTAAGGCCGTCCGCACACGGAGCAACTCAAAAGAAACTGATAACCGACTCCAATCACAAACCAGGCCGTGATGAGTCGTAACCTATGTAATTGAATGGAGCCACGCACACGGGGCAACTGGTTACAAACCCGTCAGCAACGCGTTTGTAATCAGTCGCAGGCAACTCAACGTGTCGAGTCGCTAGCAACTTCAGTCGCCAGTTTATCTTGCGTTGTGCGTGTTATTACACAATCTATGTTACAGCCGCTCTTTTGGCAAGCTGCCAAATGACGTACACGAATCACGTGACTTCTGCCTAGCGATGAAATGAAATTCTAACGTTTTTTTGTTGTATGGAATATGTGAGCCCATATATACAGTCCATTTTTAAACGATTGATCAAAGACAATCTATTGTGACGATTTTTTAAAATAAATTAATTTCTGATAATAATTTAACTAAAAATAATGCCCGGATTAATGATGTTCTTCCTTCCATTACAGGTCGCAAATTATTGATTTGAATCACTTTTGAGTCGGCCCGTGTGCGGAGCCGCATCACTAACGAGTTTGCAACCGATAAGCAATTTCAGTCGCTAACCAGTTCAGTTTCCTTTGAGTCGCTCCGTGTGCGGACGGCCTAAGAGTTTTATAAAAAAATTCTCTACATTTACAGTTTACAACTTTGGAAGAAAATAAATTAATATAATTATTGTGTAACAATATGCTATAACAAATTTTCTCTATGTATTAATAGAACAATATCGAATTTCTACCTATAAACGTGAATAAAAACAAAACCTTTAATAAAAACATTAAAACCTTTTTTAGTCTCTTCACCTCCAAACTTGTCGATGCACGTTCTCTGCAAAAGATCAAGTCATCTGATATCAGTTCTTTTACTTTTCCATTGCATAAAACTAAATATGTACTTACCAACTTCATATCTTACATTTAATTATTACTGCTTAAGGTCAAATGGATTTCACTTTAAAGAATTTGCATTGATCTTCCTCCCTTCACCCAAAAAAACGTTTACACATAAGGGGAAAAAATGAAAATTTTATTACTTTGAATGCTTTCCAAACAAAAAAAAAAGCTCCCTCAATCTGATTAACTCATCCTTATTAAGCGCATTTCTTACCACTGGAATAATTGAAAGGAAAATTGGATCTCATTTAAACGAAAAATAAGAATTTTGTAAACGGAAAAATGTGAAAAGAATGAATGGATTATTTTAATCATTTTTATTCGAGATTACCGAATCTGATTAAAAATTAGGAGATATCCTATTTGGTGAGGTTTGGTTTTTTTTTCATACTTTGGCGCTAACGAGCTGGTATTGATTTAATTTTGTTTTCCGTTCTTTCTCAGTTGAAGGTGATTTAAAATTTATCGTGGATTTCGCAAATTTTTTCCATTCTCACTGCCTATAAAGAGGACCTTTAGATGCTGTATATATGTACAGTTTATATAACTTATCTTGGTTTTA
>OU015495.1:175939600-175944600 GCA_907164885.2 Dolomedes plantarius | reverse complement strand
CATGGATCTTCAGTTTAATTAAAAATAATTGGGTTAAAATTTTAAAGAATTATAAGGTAACCTTTGAAATAAACGTACAGTATACTCAAGGTAAAAGAACAATCGTTGACAAACCACCATTTCCTTTGATAACAGGTATCAATTTCATTATATTCCATAACACCTATGAATGGGTAGTGTAAAGTGGTGTGTTTTAGAAGAAGTAACAGTCAACAGACAGCGGTTTTTATTGCTCTACATGAATCTCTTAATGAATCTTTTAATGAATCTCTTGCAATCAACGCATTGCGCTGACCGCATAATCGCCTTGCAAAAAGACTGGGTTAGTTTATAAGGCATTAATTTCAAAATAACTGTGAAAAAAGTTTATATTTTAACGTATTTCAATCTGAAGGGGTGTTTGTGTGTGTGGGGGGGGGGGGGGGTTAATGCATTATATCTGTTTGAGTTATTACGCATGCAATGAGTTAATTTAAAAGGCATTAATTTCGAAATAACTGTGAAATAAGTAAATATTTTAATGTATTTCAATTTGAAATGAGGTAATGCATTATATCTCTGTTTTAATTTAACGCAAGCATTCTGAGTAAACTTAAAAGGTATTAATTTCGAAATAATTGTAAAATAAGTAAGTATTTTAATGTATATTAATCTGCAGTGAGGTAATGCATTATATCTCTGAGTTATTACGCATGCAGTGAGTTACTTTAAGAGGCATTAATTTCGAGATAACTGTGATATAAGAAAATATTTTAAGGTATTTCAATCTGAAGGGGGGTAATGCATTGTATCTCTGTTTGAGTAATTACGCAAGCAATCTGAGTTACCTAAAAGATATTAATTTCAAAAGAACTGTTAAATATGTAAGCGTTTAAGTATAGATCAATCTGAAGTGAGGTAATGCATTATATTTCTGAGTTATTACGCAAGGAATCTGAATTACCTTAAAAGGCATTAATTTCGAAATAATTGTAAAATAAGTAAATATTTTAATGTATTTCAATTTGAAATGAGGTAATGCATTATATCTCTGTTTGAATTTAACGCAAGCATTCTGAGTTACCTTAAAAGGCATTAATTTCGAAATAATTGTAAAATAAGTAAGCATTTTAATGTATATTAATCTGCAGTGAGGTAATGCATTATATCTCTGAGTTATTACGCATGCAGTGAGTTACTTTAAAAGGCATTAATTTTGAGATAACTGTGATATAAGAAAATATTTTAATGCATTTCAATCTGAAGGGGGGGGGGGGTAATGCATTATATCCCTGTTTGAGTAATTACGCAAGCAATCTGAGATACCTTAAAAGGTATTAATTCCAAAATAACTGTTAAATATGTAAGCGTTTAAGTATATATCAATCTGAAGTGAGGTAATGCATTATATTTCTGAGTTATTAAGCAAGGAATCTGAATTACCTTAAAAGGCATTAATTTCGAAATAATTGTGAAATAAGTAAGCATTTTAATGTATATCAATCTGAAGTGCGGTAACGCAGAATATTCCTGTTTAAGTCCTACCGCAAGTAATCTAGGTATAATAGCAAACCAAAAATATTTCGTCTAAAATAATATACAAAAAATAAACTACACAGGCTCACTTACAAAAACATCAAACCTCGCGTCAAGAAATCCCCAACAAATTTTATAAAATGCTCCGCCATTTACTTCCTTACATTTCAATTTGCGGCTTGCTCTGCTAGTAGACCGTTCAAACATGCCATCTGAGATTGCATCAAGCAGACTTCTCAACTTCCTTTCGCCATTCCAAGAATAAACGATTTCGCAAATTGACCATCCTCCCGCATCGTATGACTGCATACATTTCATGCATGGCGAATCTGATATACTTCTAAAATCGGAATTCTTGACGGAAAGAATGTCTTTTTCTTATTGCGGTCGGCTTACTATTTCGGTATGCAGCAATTTTGCTAGATACGTGACGTAGGTCAGGAGGGGTTAATTAATCTGATACGCATATAATAATTAATCAGCACTGAAGCCCAGAAACACAGAAACTGCATGTATATAATTGCGTGTATATAATTGTATGTATGTGCAGTTTTTTTATGGTGTTCAGGGAGCATTTTCATTAGCAACAACTAATGGATATATGAGGGATATATACTGTGGTTATATATAATGTATGTTTGTATATATATATATATATATATATATATATATACTAGCTGAAAACCCGCACTTCGCTACGGAGTACATTCAAATTAAATTCAACGGTCATGTATGCAATTAATGCAAAAAATAATAAATATATATATATAATTATAATTATAATAAATCGACGATCAATTTATACAATTGATGCAATATATATATATATATATATATATATATATATATATATATATATATATATATATATATATTTATAAAAAAATCATAAGGGATATTTTTATAGACAAAATAAAATAGAAGAAAATATTCAAATTAATGTAATAGGACATACTAAGAATATAGTACAGTTAATATAGTACAGTTTTAGAAACATAATATCTTTTATTGTATTTTAATACTTTTTTGGATAATGTCCAATCGTCTGCCGCATTAGCAAGGGTAAAAATTTTTTTTTGTCAATTTCATTATTATGGACGTGGCGATAAATTTATTTAAAGTACCAGAAAAAGAAATCACGTGATCAGCATTTAATAAATTAAATTCAAAAAATTAATCTTTAAAAATTCACCAAAAATCAAAAAAAGGGAGGTAAATATTCGAAATAGATCTCATTTTAAAGGAATTTTTATGATCTTTCTCGTGATATAAATTTTATAACCCTTAAATTATTATTTTAAATGCAAACTTAAAAAAAGTTACAAAAACAGCTTAAAAATTTAATTTTAAAAAATCTATGAAGAATATTTCAAAAATCTTTCTTAGTGCACCCCTACACTATAAGAAGAATCGCCATGCAAAATTTCAGCCCTTTAGGTCCAGCGGTTTGGTCTGTGCGTTGTATGTCAGTGAGTCAGTGATTCAGTCAGTTATGGAACTGATATATATATATATATATATATATATATATATATATATATATATATATATATATATATGTGTGTGTGTGTGTGTGTGTGTGTGTGCGCGCGCTTATGTATACACAATCCAAACTTATTTGTTAACTTTCCATATATCATATATTTTTGAAGAGGTCCTTTTCAGTTCATATCTACTTCTATATATTATTCGCTTACAGTTAGGTTCTAATATAACCCCATACAAATGTTATACAAATTAAGATGACTATATATAAACTTGTAATCGATATCGTTTCTCAAAAGTTCAAATGATAAATGGAAATAAAACTGTGAAAGTTTAATAACTTTTTTTTTTAATTATACCAACAACATTAGTTGAAAGAGGCCCGAGGTAACCTAGTGATAGCGCGTTTAGGCTTGGAAATGGGATGCTCGGTTCGAATCCCGACGAATGTTTTTAAATAGCTTCGTGTCTAGAAGGGATATGGGCACGTCATATCAGTAGACCATAAAGCCCTTCTATGATGTCAGGTATGATGGGAGTAGATACGATCCGATGGGCGCGGTGGCCCAGTTTGCAAGAACAGCGGGCCAGTGATCTGAACGTCCGAGGTTCGATGCTCGTAGCTACAAATCCACCGCCGTGTTCACCTATGGTGGCTAGGGCACGTAGAATACGTCGTGGCTGCAATGTCCTCCAAGTTCTCAAATTTACTTCCGGAGGTGCGGGGTCAAGTGTTCTAGTCTCGTCACTCGACTCGGTTCAAAATTACGAGATCGGTCATTTAGCCAAGTCAGACTCCGACCCTTGTGGTGCTAATTCAAAACAGGAACTGCCCCTTGCAGCCCAGTAGCCTATCAGGACCTGGTGAATGGAACCTCCAACCAGAGGGCATTAGCAACAACAAAAACAAAAAGAAAACAGGTTCGATTCTCCCCCAGATGTCACCCCAAAATTGACGTGGCACTAGGAGGTAAGCAAACGACAATTCTCGTGGATTTTCTGCAAATGTCATTGATAAGTGCCCCGCATTGGCAAAGACATTAGTTAACAAAAAAAAAAATAATAATAATATTTTTTTAATATTATGATGCTTGAGGTAAATAATTAAGCGTTAATCACAACCAGGGAAAATATGAATAATTAACAAAAATATAAACTCTATGAAAATGGACATAAAAAAGTACTTTAGCAGACCGTATATAACTAAAAGATCCTGTTAATCATAAAAATAACGGTAAACTTGTTACGAGTACAGTAAAGCAGAAAATGAAACAGCTAAGAACCTCCAAGTAATCACCCCTTGAACTAAACTCGATCTGCAAAAGAATATGCATGACTGAATCTTGAAGAACTTAAAAATGCTATTAAAGTTTGGTGAAAAATAGCTCGCGCAAGTTTCAGCGCAAAAAGTTAGCCAAAGTACATGCCTTTTAAAACAAAAGTGAATTATATAAGCTGCAAATAGCAATTACTAAAGTTAATTATATAAGCTAACAAAAGTGAATTATATAAGCTGCAATAAAAATAAAAAAAATAATAATTATCACTCATTCGTAAAATGAAAAGCATTGAGGTAATACTTGATGTTAATTCTAAATACAGTTACATTGTTATCTTTAACACAATCTATCTCAGCCTATATGTGTTTAAATTTTGCAAAGTTAACTTACAAAACGAAATACTGTTCTAAGTAATTCTATATTTAGTCTTTATACATTCTGAAATTTCAAATAGATAATATCTCTTGGGAAATACAGTTTCAGAGTTTTAACGTAAACACATGGTAGCATTGTCTTCATTATTATGTACAATTATATTATTATCAATTTACATATATTTAATAGTTAATCTGAAGTAAAAGTAATGTATGTTCATGCTGCGCAAAATTACAAAAGAAGCCCCATTGGTTTTCGAGATAAACATGTCAAAACACAAATTAATAGTTAGATCAAAACAACATAATTAGATCAATTCACTCAAAACACAGAATAATGCTTCAT
>OU015495.1:175927100-175937100 GCA_907164885.2 Dolomedes plantarius | reverse complement strand
TGGAGGGGGGGGAATTTTTTAATATTTTGTACAATTGAGACGCGTTTCTTTTATTAGATTATAAGTTCCATACATGTGTCAAATGGAAATAAACCTCCATTTCATTATGTAAGTGTGTATTATCTATTTATTTCAATTTATCTCTCAAACACAGGATGCCTATTTGGAACCAGGAATTTTTTAGGAACGTCTAGGGTGATCTCAGTTGGTGTTGGGGGGAACAGGGGGATTTCGAGATCGCGCTAGGGGGGGGGGAGGCACTCGTAGAGGTTGGCAACACTGAACCGTAAGTTCAAAAAATTACCAAGATTCCGAAACGTGACGGGTATCAGTGAGAATGATTTTCACGATATATGAACGAAATAAATTATATATATTGCAACGAAACACAATAATAATGATATTGCAAAAATATATTTATTGTAATAACATATATTGCAATAAAGTATTATGTCTCGAAAGCTGCATAAAGAAAATATATGTAATAGAGTCTTGAGAAAAAATAATTGGATATTGTCGTATTAAATTTTTAAGAGGACATGCCGGTCTCTTAAAGTTGTATTAAAAATGTTCTATGGCGTTATATTTATGAATATTTGATAAAAATGTTCATGTACTCTTTGAGAGCTAGATGATATACATATATAATATATATATATATATATTTTTACAATGCGGAGGCACTTGTAGCGAAGACATTCACCTATAAATCACCGCAGTTTTGCTGGCCATTTTATTATGGGGGCACCATATAGGCGGACCAGCAGTGCCCCTATGAAGGGACTACACAAACGGAGGGATTTAGTGGCGCTTGCGCCAGGATTCGATCCGAGCCCCTCAGTACCGAAAACCAGCGCGCTGTACCACAAGGCCGCCATGGGCCCTCTCTCTCTCTCTCTCTCTCTCTCTCTCTCTCTCTATATATATATATATATATATATATATATATATATATATTTAACAAGGCTTTCAAATTCAATTTTTAATCAATTCTTCCTGTTTTTCATGGATTGTACGGTGTCTGAGGTGTGTTTATTGTATAGATCATACTCATAGGAAACACTCCATTGGTTTTTAGACAGCATTGACACCGCTGATGAAGAAATGCTGTCTAAACCTCTTTCATACTTTTCTTTTCATGTTGTTTGTTCCTGGCTGCAAGTAGCTTTACAGCTATTACTGGTTTTCTCTATCATCAATTTCTTATTTATATATATATATATATATATATATATTTCTTTTACATAAAGTTCAGTTTATTGGTAGTGCTAACAGTGAGGAAAGAGGACATCTTAAATAGTCTAATATTAAATTAAACAGATTAGGGTACTAATGACACCGGGATATATATATATATATTATATATATATATATAGTATATATATATATATATATATAATATATATATATATATTCCTTTACATATACGTGTAAATAATGTACGACACGAGCACATTTTGAAGTGTTTCGTTCCTCTATCTCGAAAAACAGAGGTTTTTTCAAATGGACCATGTTTCGGATAGTATGTGATCGCATACATTACATGCATGATGGTGTACGCGCGGGTGGAAAAAAACTTGGGGTTTGCTTCATAGACCATGTGACTCGAGGACGCCCGTAGAAGTCAGGTGGGTCGTTTTATGTTCGGAGCTTGGCGTAAAAAAAAGACATGAAACGATAATGGAGGTCGTTTTTATGTACAGCGGGGAAAGGAGATCGGAGATTGGGGTTATTTGTAAAGTACGTGGTACACTAACACCGATTTCGTCCCTGGCGAGGGGAAATAACCGAACGAGTCTATTTTATGTAGAGAGAAAAGTCTTTTTTTCCCCTTCTGAGGGATTTTATTTAGGATTTTATGATTCCATTTATTATTTTGTATCGATACATGTGTTCCGTACTTTATCGCAGTATCAGATTGTATGTATGCAGTGTCTATCAAATTAGACCAAAACCTCGTTCTTATGTACATTAAATTCTACAGTGTAAATTTTCACATACTCTGTGAAAGCTAGAAGATATATATATATATATATATATATATATTATATATATATATTCTTATGCTGTATGGGCTGTATGGGTTCGAGTCTCACTGTTGGCATGGATGTTTATAGCCGTTCGGAATCGCTTAGAACTGTAAGTTCAGGTCTAATTAACCCTCGTGTAATAAAACGTTGACCATAGCGCTCAAAACGAAGCCAAACAAACGTATTTGAAAACGGTGTGGTAGCTTAAGTACCCTATAAATATATATATATATATATATAAAGAGAGAGACCGACAGACAGAGAGATGGGTTATTTGCAATTATTTTATCATTCAATTAATCATTTTGTATGGATACATTGGTTCCACACACTATCGCAAGATAAAATTGTATATATATAGTGCATATCAAATTAATTAGTAGACCAAAACCTCGTTCTGACGTGTATTAAATTCTATCCTCTTAGAAACTACATGGAAGATACATGAAGACACTTCTGTGTCAAAGTCCCAATTAGCAAATTCAAATGGCAAATAATTATTTATATATATATATATATCACTTGGCTAATATGTTTTGCTGTTGGGGCTAGTGCTAGTTAAATATATTTTAAAACATTCAAACTAGTTTAATGAGTTTCAAAAGAATTATGCCCGGTGATGCCGAATGGCACAGGGTCCGATCCTGTGCACAGAGATAATAAGCCGGTCAGTTTTAGAAAGTTCCTGGTTTGCAGACTCACTTCATGTGTGTTAAAAATACAATGTGTTCACCGTTATAATGTGTTCACCGTCTCACCCCAAAGCGAGCTGAATATCTTGTTTGTGGGTTGATGGGAATTTTCCGTTTTCCTGGCTCGTGCCGCGGAAGATTTTCTTCGGAAGCGGGTCGAAAGGTGTATGGGTTCGTGTCTCCCTGTTGGCATGGATGTTTGTAGCCGTTCGGAATCGGCTTAGAACTGTAAGTCCCGGTCTAATTAACCCTCGTGTAACAAAACGTTGACCATAGCGCTCAAAACGAAGGCAAACCAAACGTGTTTGAAAACGGTGTGGTAGCTTTAAGTACCCTGTAAATGTTTAAAATATATGCATATTTGTACTTACACACACACACACACACACACACATATATATATATATATATATATATATATATATATATATATATCGATTGGATGATAGTAGGTAATTAGATTGATATGAACACATTTTACCCTACATTAGCAAAAAAATACTTTCTTATCATTGACCAAAAAGTTCCTCAATGAAATAAATTGCTAATTGATGGAAACTTCAATTGAAGAATGAGCTTTATTTAAAATGTAGATTACTACGCTTGTAATATCTTACCATCGACATCAGTTTAAACCTATATATATATATATATAAGATATTCATGTTTATGTACTTTTATGGTAAACAGTGAATGGTAAGATTCCTTGAAGTAAGAGAAAAAGGGTTTTTTGGGGGGAATATTTTAGAATCGTCTAAGCAATATGCCTTCAACTGGCAACGTGGAAATTCCATTGAGATCTTTCCTGTTGAAAGTAGATCTTATTTTCCAATAAAAAATAAGAAACAGCTCAGTTTTGAATAAACTCTGAAAATAAGAAATTTTGACAGTTAATTTAAAAGGATTTAATTTTAAAAACTTTAATCTCCTTTAATTTTTCAACTTTAAATTGTAAAGGAAAAGTATGTGTCCTAACGTTTTGGGTGCCTTTTTAAAGAAAGCTTTTGTTTCTTCTACTTATTAGAAGTTAATGTATTATTTCAAAAGTAACAAAATGAAAAAAAGAAAAAATGATGAAATTAATAAGAATCGTTTATACCCTCTATAAAGTATTAATAATTAATAACCGAAACCACTGACAATGTTGCCATGTAAAATAAGATGTAAAAATTTTCATTTAAAATCTTCTATTATAGATTCTAGCACGCTAGGGATATATTCTGGGCCATTCAGACTTGTTGACTTTTTAGTTTGACGCGTTTAATTTTTATATTAATTATATTTCATTTTTCTCCTTTGTTTCCTCTAGTGATAGATTTATATTATATAATCTTTTTTAATTTTTATGCATTGTATTCTATAATGTTCTTTGTGCTGTATGTTGGTACACACTGGCGAATTGTTTTTTATATCGAATGCCACTGCTACATATAAAAAAATAATAATATTTTAAATCAAAATTAAACATGTGTTCCTGATTTTTAATCAATGACTCTTCATCTCTGATATCAGAGTATTTCTCGCTTGAAATGTAATAAAGATTTTTTTTTTCTCTTTTCAGGTAAGCTTTGTAACTTCAGTCTAACTTCATGCTGGCCCTGTGCGAACATCCATATAGCGTGCATCTTTTAGAGTTAGTTCAAAGTTAGTGAAGAAACAGTAATGTTGTCCTTTTACTTGAAATGGAAATTAATTTCATGAATTGTGTATTTTACTGCTTCGTTTCTTTTTTTTTACACTGAATATTTTTTCTTTAATATATTGGAAGAAGCTTAATGAAATAAGCAAGTGAAAGCCAATTTTTTTCCTTTTAGTTTTTTTAATAAAGTATTTATTGAAAAATCAATAAATAGCGTTTAAAAAAGTTTTAATTAAAGTCATTTTTGATAATCCCAGATATTTCTTATATTTCATATTTTTCTGGAAATTAATTTAATTTCAGAAATTTTTTTACCGGTTGATAATTATAAAATACGTCAAAGGAAATATTTCCTCTACATTTCTCATTAAAGAAAAATTATTATGTAAATTTATTCATAAATAATTTGCTGCTTTCATGTATTTTGAGATGAAAAGACATAAATAGGATTGAACTGAAAGTTAATGAATTAATTTTCTTTATTTTAACATTTTTCCATCAAAAAATAATTTTTTATGAGTCTCGAGGCGTTGTCATCAAAATTTTTCCATTAACTGAATATTGGCACTTCTTTAAAATAATTTTTAATTCTACATTATGCCAAAGTTAATATATATCTGTATAATAAGGAAAATGCTAGTTAATGACATAAAAAGGTTCTTTGCTTCTAAAATTAACTTGTTGAGATTTCTTAAAAAAATTTACAGATTTTTTTTCAATTAACTTAGATTTGTTATTAGAAGGATGCAATTACTATAAGTGCAGTGTTAGTCGCAGTTTATATAGTAACACTTAGATAGTTGTTGTTGTATCAATGCGTCAGACCCTTTGTCTTTCGACTTTGCTCTATCCCTGCGAGATTTGATGGTTTCTTGTAATGGGTGTATCATAATAGTGAACCAATTCAGCCCCTTAGTGCCACCACAATTTTTTCTGGGCACCTCTAAGGGTGACATCTGTTCAGGTCGTACCCACCACACACCCGTGTACCAAGTGGAGAGACTCTCCTGCCGACTGTTTAACCCTTCGATGGGAACATGATTCTTTCCCGCTTCGTGAGAACCTCTGCCTGGAAGGCAGATATAGATGGAATATCTCTTTCCCAGATATTCCTAACTAGAAATTCAGACGGTATTTTTGGTTTATTACATTTGAAGGCCTTATTTGAATAGTGGTCCAACTCTACTTTAAAAAAAAAATGGAGTTAGCCTCACTTTCATCGTTCATACAAGTCATTTCTATCTTATTACCATGTTTTTATTAACTTGCTTTCTTGTTTGTGTGTGTGTTTGTGTGTTTGTGTGTTTGTCTGGTGCAAATCTTGCAACCGATTTTTAACTAACTTCCCGACTAGCTAGACATTTGAAACTTTTAGAATAGCTCAGAACACGATGACAATGCATTATTTTAATACTTTTAGCCATCTTTATTCCATATTTTAAAATCCATTACGTAAAAATACGAGTAGCGTCTGGAGCCAAAAGTAACTGCGCTACAGGCACCATCTATTAACGTAATATTGAACCTATTAACGAACTAGCGAAATTATTCTGGTAATGTGTTTATATATGTTATTCAATAAATAAATGTTTGAAAATTTCTTATAATTGCTCTCTTTATTACGCATTTCATCATTTTATTTCACGTTGATGGGATAATTCATCAAAAATTTTTTAAAAAGTATTTATTAATACATAGAATTGTCAAGTTTACATGATTCAACAGAAAGCTTAAAAACATGGTATATAAAAAGGCTTTTTATAGTGTAATTATTTTTTAAACTGGTACACCACCAGCTTATTTCTGCTGCCAACAGAGGTCATTACAAATCCGACTTCAGCAGTCATTTCTCAGCAATCATTAGACTTTATCACTCTGTACCTCAAAATGAACAAGAATGGAGTTGGACCACTGTTCAAATGAGGCCTACATTTCATGGTAGCTACAATCGTCAAACCATTTCTCCTTAATTATTGGCCAGCTTCTATTGGACAGAACCAATTATCGCAGGTTATATTGCGGTTCGTTTTGTAGAGGCATTTAGTTAGTCGAACGAGTGATTGGGGTGGTATTTTTAATTTTTGCTCTGATTAATCTAATTTTTACCTGAACCATAGAAGGCTGGCGTCACAAATCACCCTACCACACTGAAGACAAGATGTTGACTGAAGCATATGTAGACTCACAGTACCCAAGGTAGGAGGGCTGGGGGGGGGGGCAGCATTGAATAAAGAAACCTGAAATTCAGATGTTTTCATCGAAGGGTTAATGTCCCCATGACAGGCGTAAACACAAGCGCATTCAGGTACGCATGCCGATTTAAAGACTTTGCCTTAAATAAAAACTGCCAGAGTTTTGTATTTAATGCTTTAATTGCAATTCTCAACTAAATACAGGCTATTTACAATATACTATATATATATATATATATATATATATATATATATATATATATATATATATATATATTAAATTCGTGGGTTCACGGCATCGACGAGGAACGTCAAACTTGAGTTGTCGTTGCGCTCATTCAAGTCTATCTAGGCCCGACAGTATATCCTTGTCTCCGGCTCCACGTCACTGTGATTAACTTAACCTCTGTATCACTGACTGACTGTAATCCACGTCCGTCGACTTTATATACCTTCGCTGAACGTTCTCGACTGGTCTGGAAAACGCCACCTTTCTTTATTCAGTTATTGTTCCCAAACGACTAGGCGCCTGCGGTCGGCAACTTCCCTTTTGTAGTTGACGAACTGTTCTGCGAGCTGTCGGCAGCACATCCGGTTTTTATGTCGCCAAGACTGTTTGTCTACAGCCGTCCAACTCAATTATGTGCATAAACCACGCGTTTGGTTGGTCTTCACGGAATATCTCTGCTCAAAAAAAAAAAAAAAAAATCGCCATTGTACGGGAGTCGTTACACTGGTATTCGGTAGAAGAACCCTAAGTACCGAATTTCATCGTGTTAACCATTAGGATAACACGCGGCCGTTTAGATAGTTATTAATGTCCAACAGCTAAGACTAGGAATTGTCCTGGGCACACCTGAATACGATGCTTTCTAACTAAACTTTCCTGGGAATGTGAGGAAGTCTCATTTTAAATGTTCGTTCCAAAAGGTTACAAGGAAATTCCAATATAATTTCGTATTATGTTCTTTGAAAAGTATATTTCCGAGTGATATCATTTTTACAGTATTGGAAGAAAAAGTATTTTCTCTCTAAATTTTCACAGCTTCCAATTGTGTGAGGATGAAACAATAAATTGTCGGTAGGAAAAAGGAGAATTTTTAATGATCGACTATGTTTATTATTAGGGTTTTGTTGCTTTTGCCAGACCCTATTGGTAAAACTAATTTTTTAAAATATTATTCACAAATTTTCGCTCAAAATATTCTAATGCCCAAACTGAAACATATATTTCAAAATATTTACTAATAGTAAACAAACTAAACTTTAAATAATGTTGAACTGTTTTAAATATGCCCACCTTTTAAGCTTCCGAAAATACTGTAAATCTATTACAGAAGCCGTGTTACTATTTTTATAAAGTTTTGAAAACTTTTCCGTCACGTTCGAGACTGAAAACTCAAAATTCCGGGACATTTAAATACATTAAAATTTATCATTTTTAACGTAAAATTTAAATGTAAATTTTCTAATTGTGTATTAATCTACTGATTGAACGGGAAAATTATTCTTGACTTTCTAATGCAGTTATGAGTTCATTGTCAGTTAAAATGTTTTAAATATGGGTACTGTCATGTTTAATTTAGTGTTATAATTGAAAACTGTTACAGTCAGATTACTGCGGCATTAACAGAGTAATTCTATTAATTTATGCTAGTTTCATCACAATAATTATAATTATTACTATAACAGTGACGCTGTAAAATCACATTTTACTATCTTTTATCGAATTTTTATGATTTTATTGCAACTTTTACTCACAAAAATCCATGTTAAGAAAAATTATGAAAGGGGGGGAAACACGCTGTGAAAATTTCTAAGTATGTATTATAACAAGGTATTTTTTTATTTGAAAACAATTTTCTTTACGTTTTCAAATAGTTTACACGCTTATATCTAAGAAGAATTACCCTGTTATGCTAAAATCAACGTAAATGACATAATTTTCTTGAAGTTTGTTCATGGGATGGTAAATCTTATACATCATAACTTGACATGATTTTAGAATTTTAGATCCTAAAAATTGGTAGCAGCAATTATAACACTAATAATTTAATTAGATTATAGCATATTTTCACCGCTTAACAGACATATTAGAAACTGTTATTTTTACACACTTGTAGGATAGCAGTGCAATAAAAAGTAGGAAGTCATAATGACTGGCTGTTGACAAGTTTTCGATGAACATTTATAATCACGAAAAAGGAAGTGATAGTTAGCGTTTTCTAAATAATTACAAGATAGATTTTACCCAGCCTAACACAATACGTTGTTTACTCACTTATCGCAGATTGTATTAATAGTTTTACCTTCAAATAGTTTTTCTGATTAACTTCTGTTATAAACTCAAACATAAACTGAGTAATTTTTGATTAAAGAGTGATAACCACTTTATTTATATATTTTTCATTTTTTTTAAAATATTGATTCTAGTTTCGAATATTAAACGGTAAAAGCTGTCTATTTAGAATATATTCTCAGTAAAGTATAACAAAGTTTTTATCTCCCAGCAGTTTTCAAAACTCAACAACAAAGAAAATAAAACACGAACATTGTTCGATGATTCTTGTATTGGCTTCAGGTATACCAAACACAATATGGTAATATACTTTTGCAAATATAAGAGAAGTAAAAAGCGTAAGATCAAAAGTTTTTTGAAGTATTTTTCACTTTGAACAGTGAATTTAATCGTATACCTAAACACTGACTCTGCTACTTTGCATTCCTTTTGGTTAAATTGAGCTCTACTTCTCACACATTGCTTCATTAGACTAGATTTTTGTTAATTTCGTGAGACTTTAAGTGTGGAAAGCAGCACTTGCTTATCTTGTCTTAAAGGGGCAGAGAAAATAAATACGCATTTAAAAACTGTGACTTAAACAGGAAAATTAGAAAGTTCTGCTGCCTAAATCTATTTGCATTTAACATATTAAGAAAATTGTTGCAGTGATATTTGATAATGGGTGCGGTTTCGATCCTGTGACATCGAAAATCAACAAAAATATAGTCATAAGAAGCAATCAAACCAAGTGTGAGAAGCAAGGCTAAATTTAACCTACAAAGGCAAAATTAATGCAAAGTAACATTGCAACTAGCAAAGCATTAATACAATGCAACGATGCAAGTAAATTAAGAAATGTGCTTCTGTGTAGTGTCATCATTAGAATAAATAAATATCGGTTGCAATGCACACCAAAATTCCCACAAAATTAACAAAAATCTAGATATATAAAGCAATAAATCCATGTTTGAAAAGCAAGGCTGAATTTAACCTGCAAATGTAAAATTAATTCAAAATAAACTTGCATGTAACACGTAACAATGCAAGTAGCAAAGTAACAGGGCAATGCAACAGTGCAAGTACATTAAGAAATGGGTCTCTGAATAGTATGATTGTTAGGATGAATAAACATAGGTTGGCATACACACCTAAATTCCCTCAAAATT
>OU015495.1:175894600-175924600 GCA_907164885.2 Dolomedes plantarius | reverse complement strand
TAGACTTTGCAACCAAATGCAACCTTCAGCAGAAAAAGAACTTCCACGTTGTGCAAAGAGTTGGTTGAGAATCCCAATTAATAAATTCCAACACAAATCCTTCACCCGGTTTGCTAACAAGCGGTGTATAACTTACTTAGCAAGTAAGTTATACACTTGCATTTTTTAATGAATTAAATATTTGCACTTCATATGTCTATGCACGTCTGTAAAGATAAAATTATTTTACCTTCACATTACTTAAATTCTGTAAATAAATAATCAAAGCTCAAAAACTTTTCTGTAGGGATAATGCCTTGTAAATTTATTTCTTCATCATTTTATGCATAATCTGAACTTCCATTAATTCGAAATTTTCCCTGGTTCCTTAAGTGGTAACTTAACTAAAGTGTACTTTAATTTTCCTCGAAAACTAAAGTAAATAGTTTGAATTACTATATCAACTAATCAATAAAAAGATGGCGCGACTGTTTGGTTTGAATCACCCTGTAGATAAACTTTTAATCTGTAAATTGTAATATGTAACTATATTTTAGAAACAAATGTCACAATCTCAGATCCGTCAAATTTATGTCGGGCCAAAATCTGACAGATAAATCTTTTTCATCGAAAAAGAAAAGCAATACTGATTTCAGAAAACGATGAAAAGAAACAAAATGGCAGTTGACGGAATACCTCGACTTTTTGAAGAAAACTTCATCAGGGAAACAAAAATCAAATAATAATAAAAAAAAATCATGAACCTATGTAATTACTTTGTTGAGTGTAAGTTAATGTCACTTCACATTTCAGAAAATATCTGAGTTGATGTCATTAAATATTAATGGAACCTCGCATGAAATGGAGACGCCCAAATGTTTGCTGTTTGACTATTTTGGTCCGTATTGTGCAAGGTTTGGAAAACGTCGAAAGCAATCACTTGTAGGTTTTCGCAACTAGTATTGTGTAGATATATGTTTGTCTTTGTAGGATATTGATTTTTTTTTTTTTAGTTTTGCTGGAAAAAACTTTAAAATGACATATTTTTTTCATATATAAATGTGTTGAAAAACTAAATTTTTATAGACGATTCTGAGTGTCATATATGAAACACAAAGCATAGGAAGTTATGTCATCATACTTTTTTTTTATTATTTGGTAACGTTTAGACAACTAGATAATTTAAGATCAGCGAATGTTAACAAAACATTTTTGTTTGAAAAAGAATTTTTATGGTAGATATTAAAAAGTTAAGGAAATTTGGATCTATTTTCCCCAAATTTAGCTATCTGAAGTTACAATGCTCGGAAAAAAAAAACGCATTGGGTCGCGACCCTCGCTGTATTAAGCTACTGATTTGTAATGAAAGTACCGATACGTACAGAAATTTCTTGTAAAAAATATTATAGCAAAATAATTATTTAACTTTATGCAACGAATGTCAGATCACACATCAGAAAAAAGTCATATTATTATACTGTCCAAACAAATAAATGAAAAATACGTTCTAAGAATCTTTTTCGTTTAGTTAATTCTAAAATATGAAACTCCCAATTGAAGTGGATAATGCATAATTATAATAAGTTAGCAATGCCTGATAACGATAATTAGAAAAGAAGCATATAGATCTATTTCTGTATATTAAGGTACAGATGAAGATTTATTGCATGTAATTAAACTGTAAATATGTATTTAAAAGTAAAGCCGCTGCTTAACAAACTATACAAACCGCAAACAAAGCACAACTTAACAAACCGCATAATTAATATATCTTCTATATATATATATATATATATATATATAAATGGATGTATGTGAGTATGTTCCAGCATCACTCTAGAACGCCTGAAGCAATTTCAACCCAATTTGGTACACAAATGACTTACAATCTGGAAACAAACACTGGGAGGGGGGCGGGGTTTAAGACACCCCTAGCTCCACCCAGGGAGGAGGGAGACATGTAAAAATTATCGAAAACGACTGATATTAGTGTCGAATTCATAGTTTTCGGAGTCGCTGGGATGAATAGTAACATTCCCGATAGCTCTTAAAGGTAAGTTCAACCTCTTCACCATGGGGGGGGGGGGAGAAAAGGTGAAAAATATAATGTCCAAAATGACCGAGAGTAGTGTC
Source organism: Dolomedes plantarius (assembly GCA_907164885.2). Lineage (NCBI taxonomy): Eukaryota > Metazoa > Arthropoda > Arachnida > Araneae > Dolomedidae > Dolomedes > Dolomedes plantarius. Next base: position 175,922,488 of record OU015495.1, on the reverse strand, counting down.
AAATTCATTGTTGGGATTGCTGAGATGAATAGTGACACTCCCGATGCCGTTTAAGGGCAAGTTCAGCCCCCTCACCATCAGCATTGGGAGGGAGGGGAAGAACGGGGAATAAAATGTCCAAAATGATCGAGAGTAGTGTCGGATCCATAGTTTTCGGGGTCGCTGAGATGAATAGTGATACCCCCGATGCCGTTTGAGTGCAAGTTCAGCGACCATTAGCATTGGGGAAAAAGGCGAGGAGAAATAAAATTACTCCAATTTTGCACTATGGGTAGAATTCTTATTTTTTCCATTCTAATAAAAAATTGGGATAGATAAATTACCGGGAAACGCCGAGGAAACATCTAGTAACTTATAAATTAGCAAATTTTTCGGAGAAAACGAAGGATTTGACTCATTTTAATTCAATATAATATTACAAAAAAAATTGCATAAAAAAATATTTTTTGTCTTAGTAAATTTGTGAAATTTTCATAGTAATTTTTCACTATCAAATGTTTTAATTTGCTGGTATTTTGCATTCCTAGAGGGTTTGAGTCAATTGTATGTGCATAGCACATTTTTTTATTAACAAAGAACTTTTTGTCAGAAATTTGTTTTAAAATGAAAATAATATGAATCTTAAATCTGAATTTTAAATCCTGAATCAAATTTTTTTGCTTTAGAGTTTCAGAACAAAAATTAAAATCTTAACCTACAACTAGGGTTATATATATATATGTGTGTGTGTGTGTGTGTGTGTGTGTGTGTGTGTGTGTGTGTGTGTGTGTGTGTGTGTGTGTGTATTTAAGTAAATTAAGTTAAATAAACTATGTTTATTATCTTGACTATGTTCCTTTATGCCTATAAACTCATTTTCATAAACTGAAAAATTGCAAATGCTTTCAAAAGAACATGTGGCGTAATATTGTACTTTACATACCTTAGTATAGGATTTTTTACCTATTATTATTATTATAAATTATGCTAGTTTCTTAGCTCCAAATTTTCTTCATAATGAAGTTTTTTTTTTTATTTTTCAATTGGCTCTAACGGACTTCGCTAAACAGAGACTCGACTTTATCATGATAAGTACGAACTATAAATTACTTAACATTTTCTGAATAATATTTAACTGCATGGGAAAGTAGAATATTTTAAGTGAGCATATATTAATAAATATTAAACTATTGAAAAGTGGGATAAATATTTACTGGTTTGAAAGTAACTGAAGTAGTGCTCCAGCGATTCGGAATAATTTTCTTTTGCATAAAATTCAGCAATTTATCGTTGTAATAATTTTCATAATATATGTATATATGTAATAAAAAAGATCATTTAGAAGAGAGATTAACGTCAAGTAAGTGAAACTTCAGGTAGCTCTTTATAGTTAAGGAAAATTTATGCATCTGACAAGTACTTTAAGAAATTTTTAACTTTAAATACATGTACGTAAAATGTATGTTTACACACATCGTTTGTGATTTTTTTCCTTAGTTATATAAGACTTTTAAACATACATACATATATTCACACACACACATACTACACATATATATATATATATATATATATATATATATATATACAGGGCTATATTTGAGGCGGAACGCGCAGGAACGGCGTTCCGGTACCTCTCTTTATCAATAATTTGGAATAACCACCCCCCCCCCTCCCATACACACACACACACACCCCGGAAGGTTACCTTTCCGGCACCTCTATTTCTAGAAATCTAGCACTATATATATATATATATATATATATATATATATATATATATATATATATATATATATATATATATATACAGTCGAACCTCCATATATCGAAGTAGCAAAATGCCGGAATAAAAATTCGATATATAGAAATTTCGATATATAGAATTGATCTTAGTTTTATCATAATTCTCCTAAAACATTAAAATTAAAGCTAATTTTCGTATACGAATCTCCAATTTATATGCGAATCACATTAAATGAAAGTTAACTAAAAAATGAATTAATGTGAAAGATTTATTGAGTACTATATACCTTTAAAAAAGCAATAATCCAGACAGTGGTTACAGTGATCACAGTTACATTCTTTTAAAAAAAAACTATGAATATCTTGCTGAACAGCCAGTTTTGAGGAAAGTTCATCAAAGAAATGCTCGCATTTATTCAGTCCATTAAAAACTTTATCAGGGGTCCACGAAGTATTGTTTCAAACGCCTAAAATTGGGAGATTTTATTCTAAAGTGGAATAAAATCTCCCAGTATGTCGTGAAAAAAATTTCGATATATAGAGATTTTTTCGATATATAGAAACAGTTTTTCTATGTAATGAACATGGAGATTTGCTAAGAGTTCGATATATAGAAAATTTCGATATAGGGAAGTTCGATATATGGAGGTCCGACTGTATATATATATATATATATATATATATATATATATATATATATATATATATATATATATATATATATATATATATATATTGTGTGTGTGTGTGTGTGTGTATGTTTAAAAGTCTTATATCAACCAAGAAAATTAATCACAAATGAACATCTTTTTAAATGTTTTTTTTTTCTCAACTATTTGCATTAAACCACTTTCTTTTGCTGCATAAAATATTTATCTTTCTTTTTCTGCAAATATTCTTGGCTGTTTGGAGTTCATTTTGCTGATAACAACCAATAAATTAACAAAAAAATATTCTGCTTCAAACATGTAGTGTCATAATATCGATTAAACGTTGGTTAAACTGAAAATTTATTTTTAAATGTACACGTAAGTGCAGTTTTCCTAAATGAGGCTTCTTTACCCCTACCTAAATCAAATTAAAAAGCGATTGTCGGATATTCTAAGAATGTGGTAAAAAATGTTTAAGAGAAAAGAACATTTTTCAGAAAAGTTAGCAATTCACTCTCAACGTAAGAAGATAAAACATTAAAAACATAAGTTACCATCACGTTTCCATAAAATTGTTAATTCTATTGAATTTTAGACTAAAACTGTTCAACAATAAGTTAATGAATCCTTTCGTATATTTATATCGTGATATCATAATGACAGCACCAAATCACATATTAAACATAACTACATGATCAGTATTGATTTCTTTAAATCTAAAATAAATACCAAAATCTATGGATTACACTATAGTGTAAAAAAGAGTTTTCTTCAATTAATATCTGTTTGGTGGATTTGAATTATTACCATGTAAAAGGAAAACAATCGGTGATACTCAAGATAAATCCATGCCTATGTATGTAATATCTACATCAAAAGAGATTATATTATATTATATTATATTATATTACATATGTTTGTGTGTGTGTGTGTAATATCCCCATTACATCATGTCCTTAAATTATAACCTGAAAGGGAAAACTAGCTCATATTTGCATGGCTTGAGCTAGAATCAGCCTAAAAGGAATAAAAGTTAGATTTAAAGGCAGTCAAGCCAAACTTCTTAGTACATCGTTTATTAGAGCGAAAATACATCCGTTCATTCCAGAAGAACGGCTCGGGAATAATATCACCTTTCAACATTTAACGCCACAGGGCGAAAAAAAAAACATGTGGCTATATTTGTATGGTCAGCAGATTTAGGGTCTCGCGATGCTAACCCACTCCTGAATTCGGACATATACACGTGTAGAAATTCAAAGGCATACGATTCATGGGAAGTTCTGTTGCTAAGAGTTTTAAAGCGATAAATTAATATTACTGGGGGATTAGATTTGGGAAAGGGAATTTAAATGCTAGAATGGCATAATATTTAAGATTATTTATATATAAATATATATATATATATATATATATATATATATATATATGTATGTATATATGTATATTTATATATATGTATGTATATATATATATATATGTATGTATGTATATATGTATATTTATATATATGTATGTATATATATATATATATATATGTATATATATATATATATATATATGGATATATGTATATATATATATGTATGTATGTATATATGTGTGTGTGTGTGTGTAAGTAAGTAAATAAGTAAGTAAAAAATCCATAGTAAAAGGGACTGAATTATGCGCATCTAAAGCCCCATTGATACCGATGTTTGAAGCTAATGAATAGCAGGGAATGTTACAAATGGCAGTGTTCAACATCTGTTTCTTCAGTCCGTTTACCTCTCTTCTGATATACCATATGTGTTCCAACTTACCGATGCGTATCAATGAAAGAGGAGTCACGAAAACTATCTGCGGTCTTTACTTATCAATATTCACCGCGATTTACGTGTAGGAAGAACATTTACAGTACTAGTTTAACTGTCTGGTGAAGCTCGTTGAGGATTTAAGCGCAGCCAGGATATTTGCATGGGTGTGAGGGGAGGGTTTAACTACTTTTATTTGAATATTACTGCAAATAGTGAAACATTTAAGGCTTTACTTTTGATGTATGAAACCAGTTTTTTGACTTTGAAGACATTAAACCCCCAGATCCAGGCGCCGTCTTCTCGAACGGACGAACGAAACAGGCTGGTTAGAAGTTCCTCGGCACTGATTTGCCCTCTACTTCTAAAAAATATCTTTGATTTTTTAGAGCTTGCCTAACGCCATTTGTCAGCTAAAATGTTAGTATAAAGAGATAGGAGAGAGATAGTAGTTTCCTCGAATTTCTGTGACCAAAGAGAGTTTGCCGTCTTCTCGCTACTCCATTGCCTTATATTAAAAACCGAACAATAACACCTGAACTCCTGTTTGGCCACAAAGCCAGGCGTCTAGCTTGATGTGTCCATCGTAGAGCTGACCTTTCAAACACATCCTATCAGCTTCGTGTATAAGCTCAGACTTTTTCCGATCCGGAATTTTTTATCGGTCAGTTCGACCTTCCATTCTCAGGCTTGTTCATTTTCTGAGGTCAGGGGTTGAAGAGCAGCTGGGCGGGGGAACAGATCTTAGTCAACCCTTTTAAAGACCCGGATGAGCGAGAAAGAAGAGTATTGTGACGTTAGAGTGTTTTTGTAGATCTCCATTCATAATGCGAATGTAAAAAAATAGAAAAATCTTAAATCTTTACTTTAAATACTGGTCTTAAATTAGCTTACTCATATTGTAAGAAATAAATTGAAAATTAATCATCTTAAAACTCTACTACCCAGCAGACCTAAACATAATAAACTGCCTTATTTAACCGCATATTATATATGTGCATTACAAGTGGTACATTAAATGCAGAATAAAGGACATTTTATGCAGTTCTATATGATCTCTGACAGCTTTACGCTGCTTTTATTTAAACTTACATATACATAATATATGTATATATATATATATATATATATATATATATATATATATATATATATATAAATAAGAAATAAATGATAGAGAAAGCCAGTAATAGCTCTAAAGCTACTTGCAGCCAGGAACAAATTACATGAAAAGAAAAGTATGAAAGAGGTTTTAGACAGCATTTCTTCATCAGCGGTGTCAATGCTGTCTAAAAATCAATGGATTGTTTCCGATGAGTATGATCTATACAATAAACACACTCAGACACCGTACAATCCATGAAAAACAGAAGGATTGATTAAAAATTGAATTAAGAGTTACTTAACCAAAGAACACCAAGCCTGGCGCTAGGCAGAGTGGAAGTTAAGAACATGTAACCGCAAGATGATTGACGTCACAAAACTTGCAACCATGGAGGTAGTGGATTCACAGTTACAGACTTACTATGGTTACCGTATTTTAGGACTATTATACCCTTAATAATTATTTTTTAATTATTATTACTAAGAGTTATTTTTATTATTATTTTTATTTTTACTTATGATTTTTATTTTATTTTTTATTTTTAGTAGTTATTTTTTCTATTTTATCTTATTGTTTTGTCTAAATTATTTAATGCAACAGAACAAACTATTCATTAAAACAAAAACAATCAATTATGTTTTTGGATATATATATATATATATATATATATATATATATATATATATATATATATATATATATATATATATATATATCTGTGGCTTGGTACAAGATGTGCCTAGGTCATTTTTCTCCAAGATGACTTCGTTTGCTTTTTCAATGTCAGAAGTACCCAAATGTGTCCGATGCTTTAAAAGTGTTTTCTAAACCAACTTTCTCAAACGTTATTTTGATCTGATAAATAATCTTCGTCTACAATTTGGTTACTTCAATATTCAATTTGTGAACAAACACACTTTATAAAATATTTCCTTGTGTTATTAATATCTTTAGTTCGAAAAATGCTTTACATCTCACCTAGTACGAGTAAATAATTTTCTGCCTTTTTATATATAATTTATATCGATATTTTTTAATGTCATATCCTAAATAAAATAGATAATTCAGTTAATATAATCAGCACAATAGTAGATTATATTTTAATATATTTATATTGAACTTATCTACCTTTCAGAATAATTCAAGTCACTACTTTAGATTCGCAACCAGAAATTGATATTCCGCAACTCCAAATCCCATATATATATTTATATATAAGTAAAAAAACTAATATTTACTCAGATTACAAATATAGTCTTTACATATAAAATAAATAAGGCCAAAATATTAAAAAGTTGATATTCCTTTGATTAAATTTTTTAGAATTATTCCAAAATTAAAAAATCAAGCAAAAATAGGAGCTAAAGATCTATAATTATGGGAGGGGTGGAAATTTTGTACATATATTTATCATTATTCGAAATTAATTCATAACTGGATTTTGCGATATGTGTGTGCATATAGAGAAATGCAACAAAACGAAACAAAACCAACATCCCACCACAAAATTACAAAACGAAACGCAATTGGTAATTAAGTTTAATTCAAGTACCTACACAATATTTCGCTAATGACGTATATAAGCATAAAAAAATGTGAGGTCGAAAACTGATTTCAAAAATTTAATTGAGGATTACATTTTACCTTTTTTTTCACTTTTAATCTCCTTTTTGTTCATTTTAGAAGGTGCAATAATTGGTGCTTTTATTGCTACTTATTAATGATCAATCCTTTACAAAGTTCAATATTAACATTAACTTTGACAAGGTTAAAAAATTATTTCATAAAGGGACTTAACCATTGGCTTTACATCATTCTTTATAATTAATTTCCATTATTTTTTTAATTCTTTAAAAGCTCTTTTTTTTGTGTTTAGTCTTAGAATATTTCATAAAACTCGTCTTAAAAATATTTAAACTGTTAAATTAATTTTATTCATTAAAATATTTAACAATAGTTAATTCTTAACTCTCAAAATCTAGTTAAAAATTTATTTATTCTATTTTTAAATGTAAGGCAATATACAATGCAATTAATTTTATGTAATATATGTCACGTTTAGATTATTTTAAATATCAGTGAAATTTATTTTATTATCTTCGTAGAAGCACTGTTTTGATTTCACACAGCCTTTCTACCTAGATTCCTCCAACTTAGACAGTATGATCTCTACTGTGATTGTCGCTGATCAAATTAGCGTACAGGTAACCCTCCTTTAACACGGTAGATAGATTCCTAGAAAATGCCGTGTTGTGTAAAACCGTGTTATATAATATATGTCACGTTTAGATTATTTTAAATATCAGTAAAATTTATTTTATTATCTTCGTAGATGCACTGCTTTGATTTCACACCGCCTTTCTACCTAGATTCCTCCAACTTAGACAGTATGATCTCTACTGTGATTGTCGCTGAAACATTACCGTGCAGGTAACCCTCCTATAACACGGTAGATAGGTTCCTGGAAAATGCCGAGTTCTGTGAAACCGTGTTATATGAGACACAGAGCCAGTACAGAAAGGGGGTTACGTTCCGAAAACTTATTAAAAACAAACATTTTTTTTTAAATTCCATATAAGCAACTTAATTTTTATTAAAAATATAAATGTATGTATAACACAAAAGAAACAAAAAATATTATTTTCATTTAATGCAACCTTAATTTAATAAATTTCTTCCTCGTCACTACTCACTAGAATCAAACGAGAACATTTTTTCGGTTGAACGATATCACCTTCACTTTCAGAACCTTTTTCTTCATTTAGATTGTTTGCAACCTTTAATTTGTTTATACATTTCCATGTAAAGCCACTATAGTTCATTATTCCTTCCCGTCATTATTTTAAGGTAATTTTAGTTTTTAAATGTGTTAAACAAAAATCATGTTATATACAGCTGTAGAAGTACAGTGTTGTACAAAGATTTTCGCAATTTTTTTAATCGTGTTAGGGCGAAACCGTGTTGTAAGATGCAGTGCTGTAGGAGGGCTACCTCTATTTTGAACGTATTCTGTCAAGTTCGCGTATTCTGTGTTGATCAAACTGGCGTATTCTCGAATGGCGCTTTTCTAGGTTGGCTCCATAGCTTTCGCTAAATGTCTGAAGGATTTCCCGGTGTTATCTTAAAGATATCACCAAAAATCATAATTCATATGGTAATGTCGATGATCTTTAAATCCAGAAGTTACAATTCAATTTAAATTCCGTGTGGTCCATTGTCTGATTTTTCTACATGTTTTGAACTTCAGTTTCAAAATGTATATTAAATTTAATTTCTCAAATTTCATTTCAATGACGGAAAGAAGCGAAATCATTGAAATTATCCTTCACAGTTCTGGGAATTACCAGAAATTATGTAGCATACGCATTATCATCAGATGGATAGACATTTCAGAACTACGTGTTTTATTGTTAAGTTAATCTTCCTTCTAGTCACAATCCTTACGCTTCCTTTGGTGTCCGCTTCTTTTAATCATCCAGCCGAGAGTGAAGCGAAACTATCACATATTCCTTAAATTTCGGTGGGCAACGCTATTACCACATACCATTACACCATTACATATTAAATCCTGTAACTTCTAGGATATACTCTGTTTATTTGTATTAGTTGATTAACAATATTATTTTCAAATACTGATTTCTGATGAAAGGTGCTGAAATCTTGAAATTATATATATATATATATATATATATATGTGTGTGTGTGTGTGTGTGTGTGTGTGTGTGTGTGTGTGTGTGTGTGTGCGTGTGCGTGCGTGTGCGTGTGCGTGTGTAATTAATTATTATTTTATTATTTATATTTAATATATATATATATATATGTAATTAGTTTTATTACATAATTATTTTATTATATAATTTTTTATTACTAACTAGAATAATTATTAAATAATAATATAAATATTTTTAAAATGCTTAAATTTTAAAAAAGTCAACATCTTTATGATATTTAAAATATTCTTTATTGTTTATGAGGTTAATTAAATTAAGACTAAAATTCTAGTTCGAGGAAATAATGAACGTCTCCCCAAGAAATATTTTTTCTTAAAAGGATCTATAAGCTTTTAAAACTGCTGGGCTTCGTCAAGCTCTACATTAATTAATTTTCAGTTTCTTTTTAGCTAATTAATGTATAGGATTAAATGGCCGGATTCTTGAACTGATGATAATCTGTTTAATGATACTTGAAGATACGTAAAATAAGCAAGTTCCTTGCATAACCCCTTTTTATCAACATCCAATTTTCCTGAAAAGAAAAAACATAAATATTCTATATAAAGTTGTTATTTTTGTGCCGACAATTAAGTTCACATCCCGCCTAATTAGGGTTGTAGGCGCCCAAATGCACTCATTTTCAAAAACGAGGAAAAACAGAGAGAGACCCGCCATTTTGCCTTAACCAACAATGGCCATGTTTTCGGCTTATTTTTGAGTGCGGGGAAAGCACTCGTTTGCAATTTCCGAGCTTAGTGCAAATTGATGTCGCTTCTCATTTCGAAAATTAGCGGGTACGTGTAAAAGGGGGAAATCTTCCTTCAATTGTTAATGGAGCCCCAGCACTAAGTGCAACCTCTTTTTGCATCATTAGTAGATTGCCGCTTCTTCTGTGCTCGCACAAAAACTGGAGAAAGGAAGTATCCGTTACATTCAGGTCTCGAGTTGAGGTGCAATATTTTTTAAGAAACAATAGGAAGAATAGGCATCTGATGTTTTAATTTTGCTATATTGATCCTGTTAATATGTTGATGTTGGGAAAAAAAGGAAAATTCGAATTTATGGACTTTTACAAAATGTTGATGGGTAAATCCTTAAGATTAAATCAAAATAAAATATTAAACACATTGAGGGAAAAATAGTATATACATATATATATATATATATATATATATATATATATATATATATATATTTATTTATTTATTTATTTGCATATATATATATATATATAAAATTAAAAATCCCGTTAGCCTTTCCAGATCCTAGTTTATTCTAAATTCCCTTGGGCGTTCGAGCTAATTTCGCTTATAATTATGCGTATGCATCTGCGTAGCGTCCTTTTAAAAAATACAATTTCTGGCGCATCTTTACGCAAAATAATATGTCACCTCTGACATCAGAGTCATGGGTTCAGCCAATAGCTACAGACATTCATGACCACATGGCGAGACACCTAAAAAGTTTATAAAAGACCCTGCGGTCAGATTTCGAAGAGCTTTCGTCAATTTCACCCGCCCCGAGAGGTTGTGTCAAAGTTCGCCCAATAAATATTTAGTTCGATGTAATGAGTGTCATCTTTGCTCGAGCCTAGACTACTTCCAACTTTGCTGTTGTGGTATGCCGGCTCCGGTCATCCTAATCTCATCATCATCATATCAGACGGAGTCGGCATATTACATATATATATATATATATATATATATATATATATATATATAGTGTGTGTGTGGATAGAGAGAGGTTTGACTTTTTCGTTGGACTAGTTCGTTGACTTTTCGTTTCTAGTTGGACTTTTTCGGTCTGATTCCGACAAGCACTTCGACGCCATCTGAACAGTAAAATTCAGAAAATATAACAGTTTTTTTTTTTTTAATCTATATATATATATTTATATAAATGCAGCTTCTTTTAAAGAAATAACTACAATATATTTTTTTTAAATTTCAGTACTCAAATCTGGTGTTTAGCTCGGGCGGCATTGTTTTAAGTATTGCCGAGGACTTATAAAACTCACCGAAGTCATAAATATATCGGAATTGAGTACGAACTCACTTCTATTATAATTATGTACCCATATATGGGAAGTGTGAACCTTTAAAAACGTCGAAAATTTCCGTATAATTAAAGGCGCATGTCACCCACAAAAATTATAAGAAGGAAAAATACGTATAATATATCTAATAATTATAATACTCACTTCAAATGTGTTTGTTTAGGCACATAAAAACCTATGAGTTGGATTTACGTTACAAATATACTTGATATACTGACATTCGACTACCATTTGAAATTTTAAGAATGCAATAAATGTGCAGGTCACCCATTTAAAATATATAACAATGGAAAAATACCTCTAAATTACTTTTAATACTCTGTTCCAATATATTTATGAACCTGTGTGTGGGAATTGCGTTGCAAAAATTCTTGATAAACCTCCTCACGTCACCCATTTCAAATTTTAAAGAATTTCGTATATTTAAAGACGGCAGTGGCGTAGCGAGCATAACTAGCACCGGGGCACGATACCTTTTTGGCAACACCCCCGATGAAAAACATATAGTAATATAATATATAGTGTTAGTTAAAAGGACCATTTGGTGCCCCTCTGCCCCCCCCCTCGCTACGCCACTGAAAGACGCAAGTCTCTCGTTTAAATATATAACAAGGAAAAATACCTCTTATATTTTAAATACCGTAAAATCTCGACTATAATACGCACCCGAGTATAATACTCATGCCTGTCTTTGCGCGAAATTTCCGTTATAAAATTAAAATTCGACTATAATATGCACCCATAACTTTTCAAAATTTTATTTAAAAATTGCACAAATATTTATTAACATAAATAAAAATTGTAATGAAAAGAAACGGAAACGTCAAATTCGGTAGAAAAAAAATCTTAAATTGTTAATTCAAAACAAACAATACTGTCAAATTATCAGTCTTAATCACTTTCACTAGAATACAGCTCATCTGTTGTTGTTGCGTCCATGTCATAATTATTGTTGCCGTCGCAATATATATTGCCATCATCATCCTCACTTGACGATACGCACTGTGAGTTCCGTTTGTTTAAAAGGAATACCTGCTTAGTAAACGGGTGGATGAATCACGGAGTGCAGATGCGCTCGCCCCAAGGTTGCGACAATGTCTTACTACTGCTGTATGTTCGTTTATCCAATGTTTAAAACTACTTTTTTTTTGTACGCGAGTATAATACGCACCCTCATTTTTGGGAACTAAAATGTGAAAAAAAGTGCGTATTATAATCGAGATTTTACGGTACTCACTTCTAATATGTCTATGAAGATAAGCACCCTTGCGCGTGAATTTTGTAGCAAAAATTCTTGATAAAATACCGCATGTCTACCATTTGTAATTTTAAGAATTTTCGAATGATAAAAGGCTCAAGTCACCCCATACTAACATTGAGGCACATCTGAAGACAGATTATTTTTTTCGCACATTCTTAACTTAGGGACAGCACAGCTTCAAGTGTTAGCCTCTTCAGAACTTCAAAATGTCAACACTTCATCTAGTATCATAGGGACTGTTCGCGACGAAAAGAGAAAAAATATATATATTTATTTAATGTGCGACGACTATGACACAGTCTCATTTCAGAGTAACATAAAAAGAGAGGCAAAAACATTGCAGAGTAAAAACACTGGACTTACCCACCGTAATGGTATCAGAACATGTGAAACGGCCTTGGAGTTTTACGGGTGGCCGTAAATTAATGGGTCATCATTTTTTTTTCTTATTCTCAAAACGCTTTAAGATGTGTCATAACGGATACGTCATTAATTGTCGAGTGAGCTTAAAGGCTGGAGAAATATTCATATGAAAGTCGCGACTGTCAAAAGCGTGATATAAATTTCTAACACTTTACTTTAGTATGAAAGGGGGCGAGAAAGCCTCTAGCTAACTATGTTTACACAAATAACGGTAATAAGCAAAGATGTGCTTTAATCAAGAGAAAAATATTTTTCATTCATTGTAAAAGCAAATAATTCACGATCCTAATCGATAATATTAACAATTAATTGAAATATGTTAAAGCACTGCAAGTTTTGCTTGGGTTCTATATATTTGTTTTATCACTGAACTAGCTGAAAACCCGTACTTCGCTACGGAGTACATTCAAATTAAATACAACGATCAAAGTATGCAATTGATGTTAAAAAAACGAAAAAATATATTTATAAAAAAAATCGTAACGGATATTTTTCTACACAAAATAATGTAGAAGAAAATATTCAAATTAGATCTAATAGAACATACTAAATAATATAGTACAATTAATGTAGTACAGAAGAGATAAAACGTTTGTGCTCGAGGAATAAGCAGGAAATCCGACGTAAATAAAGCACAAATAGCAGTAAGATGCAATTATTTTGCATACAGCCGTTTCGAAGCTGCAAAGGAGCTTTTTCATCAGTGCAAAGAACTTAGTGGCAGCTCAAAAAAGCCGAAAACTAAGCCAAACAGGTTTTCAAAACATTGGCTTAGTTTTCGGCTTCTTTGAGCTGCCACTAAGTTCTTTGCCCTGATGTTCTTGATTAAAAATTTGGTCTATATAGAGCAACAAAAAATTCATAGAACGCAAAAATAGTATTGTAGTATATATTTTTAAATTTCAACATAAGTACAATTTACAGATATAATAAATTTAAAAAAATTATGTATAGTATTATTTTATTCTTTGGCATATTTCTCATTTGCGGGAATTTTTTTTGGTAGATTGCTGTCGTTTTTTAAAAGGCCATAAAATTTTTCACAAGAATTTGTTGAATTATATGTCACACATAAAATGGCTTTCAAAGTCTCAACACTTAATTGTGATTTTTCTGATGTCCACACTTTATTTACCGTAAAAAAAAAACGCGTTCTGTCGTAGCATTAGTTCCTGGTAAGGACAGCTCATATTTCACAATTTTTAGTGCATTATTGTATGGAACATGGTTTGTTTCATCATGGTTTGTTCATCAGCATCAGATGCAGAATCTTCAATTTCAGAATGATCCTTTTTAATTTCTTCCACAGTATCTTCATCAGTCGGATTTTCACATGTAATGACTTCATCATCACATGTTTCGAACAATTGCATGGACACAATGTGAGAGTGAAGAAATTTTGTGCTTTTCTATCCACATCGCGATAGGTAAATCTTCATCATCTTCTTCTTCAACATTCTTTGCTTCTTCAACATTCGTTGTATCTTCAACATTCTTAAAAAGTTTAAAAGTAAAAAAAAATTCAGTAGTCGACGGAAAAAATGGTTCGATACAGCTGATTTTTAAGATTTTCGAGGTTCGCTATAAAAGGATAAATTAGCATAAATGCAATAGGAAAACGGTGGGACCAAAATTTTCGTTCGTTATATCCGGGAGTTCGTTATATACCGGGTTCGCTATAACGGGACTCGACTGTATTTTATTATAAGATATAGTGTGATATGTTGCGGTCCACATAACATATTCATGTGGCCCGACAGAAGAAAAAAAATTGTAGAGTACGGCTGGTCTAGAAGAATCGTTTGATTCAAATCCTCATGTTCATATTCATTCAGACATGAGTGAAACATTTCTAGGGTGAATTTTGAGTTCTGTGTTGAAATTAACAGAATTTTTGAATACTTGCAGAAGTAAAGGTGGTATTTATAAAAAGTATTTCACAATTTTTCAGTATCTCAAACTAATGAAACACTATTTCGGAGAAAATATCCACGTAATCCATCGGCAATTAACATACCTCCGATATGACTGTCTTTTTCGAAATGTTTTGTTATTTATTACGTTTATTAATAATTTCAATATTATTTCGACTTTAACCATTTGATTTTAACGTGTAAAGAAAAAAGAGTTGCAGAATGGATGATTGTCAAACACTCACTCGCCCTGTTCTACCGTTAAAAGCATCTGTCTGATCCACCGTTTCATTTCGCTGTTAAAAGCATTCTGAACTCCTTCCGCTTGAGGAAATCGTTTTCATCCTAAAAGCGAAAACAAATAAAGGTGAGCTTTGAAATTAGAGCATTTTACACCCAGTGACTTGATAGGAAAAACATTATTCTGTATTTCCATCTGATAAGGAGAGATAATTTACGGGTCTCTCTAACGGAACAAATTACGGTTTTTATTCCAATATACTAAAAGATGGGTAAAACAATTGCAAAAATATTCCTGTTTATTTTAAAGAGGCGAATTTCGTGGCTATCATAGTGGCTTTTTCTGTTTATAAATTTTATCTTTGTATGTTATATATTTCCTCTTATTATTAAAATTACCCAAATACAAAGCACGTAAACAGTCATGTTTCTAGAATTTTGAAGAACCCTAATTTGTAGTAGCACTATACATCTTGGTTTATATAATAGAAAATTTTAATAAAACCCACCTTCTGTATATATATACTACCTAAAATTAAGGAAGTGTTAATTAAAAGGGGAGTTAATTACTTTACTATTCCCCAGCGGACACCCAAATGCTAAGAGCTAAGATTCAGTCTTTTCAGGAATTACCGCAGGCTTAAGCAATGTTAAAGCAGGGCTCTTAAAGTAGTGGTACGTGTAGGGGTGCAGTCTTTGATCTCTTTAACAAGTATATGTGTAATAAATGTTCTCTATTTAATGCAGTTTAACGTAACTTATAGCAAAACATCTGTTGTCGAAAATATTATTTATTGTATTTATGCAATGAAGCTTAAATATTAAGTATATATGTAATTTATTGTGTTTTTTCATACTTAGTGTGTAAAAGTTAGGATATTCCAGTAAAATGACCAAATGCATAGAGCCCATCCACCTGGGCAGTCGAAATTGTAAATACAGTCGAACCTCCATATATCGAACTTCCCCATATCGAAATTTTCTTTATATCGAACTCTTAGCAAGTCTCCGTGTTCATTACATAGAAAAACTGTTTCTATATATGGAAAAAATCTCTATATATCGAAAAAAAATTTTCACGACATATTGGGAGATCTTATTCCACTTTACAATAAGATTCTCCCAATTTCTGGCGTTTGAAACAATACGTCGTGGACTTCAATTCGCGGAAAATGTCCCTGATGAAGTTTTTAGTGGACTGAATAAATGCGAGCATTTCTTCGTTGAACTTTCCGCAAAACTGGCTGTTCAGCAAGATATTCGTAGTTTTTGTTTAAAAGAATGTAGCTGTGATCACTGTAACCACTGTCTGGATTATTATTTTTTTTAAACGGTATATAGTACTCAATATATCTTTCATATTAATTCATTTTTTAGATATTAACTTTCATTTAATGTGATTCGCATATAAATTAGAAATGGAGTTTCGTATACAAAAATTAGCTTTAATTTTAATGTTTTAGGACAATTATGATAAAACTGAGATCAATTCTATGTATCAAAATTTCAGTATATCGAATTTTTTTCCGGCATTTTGCTACTTCGATATATGGATGTTCGACTGTACATACATCTCCAGGGTATAGGTCATCCCGTACCCATATGTTTCGCCCTTATTACGGGCTTCTCAAGCAAGGCATAATCGATAAGTACGCACATAACAGGAACGAAATGTAGGTTCAAGGCTACCTGTACGCAGGAGATGTATATTCAGGTCCGCACAGCTCGGCGAGGTTTAACCCTTTGAGGGGCCCCGTTTGCACAGTGCAAACGCCTAAAACTAGTCCTTTTCTTTCACTTGCATTCAATGTATTCCAGTTAAATGAGCAGAAAAATGGTTATTACTGCCATCTGTTATCAGTTTAAAGAAGTAAAAAAAAATTCGCAACCTTTAATAGGAAAAATTTTCAAGATTTTTAGGTTACAAAAAATCGGACCATACAAACGGGGGAGGTTGTTACCCCTGAAAGGGTTAAGCATTTTGTCCTCGGCTTGCGCTCTAAAATTTGTGCCCCAATTCGTGATAGACAATGGTTCTTTTCGAAGTGGGCTGAATCATTATACATTATTAGTCACCAGAAAAAATTTGAAGAAATTCTGAATTTGGAATTCCTATCCCTGCATCGCGCTGAACCGTAATGCGTTGCTGAGGTGCCCACAATAAGGGCGGAACCTAGGTTCCGAGTCTGTATGTTTGCAAGATATCCCGGCACCTCTCGCACGCCAAGCGAGCGCTCTACCATCTGAGCTAAGCCCCCTTTCTGCACTATCTGTGATAAACCACGAGTTATGGGCATTTCCTATCTCCAGACCTGTGAGGCACTGTCGGCTCGAGATCTCTGTAGCTGATATTACGAAGCAAGAGCCATCAGCAATTGATACGTTCCAGTTACGGTTGTAGCGTAATGGAAATATGGGGTTATTTCCCCCAAGACCTCACAGGGTGCATGAACACAGCTGTATGCTTATCGGGATACCATTTTCCAGTTCCCATGGTTTTGAACAAGTGTATGGATTCCGAGCGGATTAAAAAGCGACACCAACAAATGCCGCCAGAATTTTTGGCCTGAAAGTTAAGTCAGGGCATGTCGTTTTCCCAAGCAAGCTGTGCGAAAATCTGGTTGAAAAACAGATGCGTCTCCCATCGGATCGCAAAACTGTCTATCTTAGCAATAGTTCAATGCGACTTTTGACACTGGAGCGTAATGAAGTTTGCCGGAATGTTCGTCGTTAAGATGTACTGTCACCCGCTAATCTGCAGGCCCCCGCTGTGGAAAACAATTTCTAAGAAGATGACCGCCACCGAGGATTTCAATCAGAGTATATATGCAAGACTCTGTTATTTTGAGGAGATCCCTCATGTAACTGCCGGCTAGGCAGACGTGTTTTTTAAGCTCATGTTGTGAGACTATCTGGGTTTTCGAGAGTGCGGCTAAATCTGCACTTAAGATGAAATTCGTTTAATTATGCTGTACTTATTTAATGTTAATTTTCTTTGTTATTAAATGTTAAGTTTTTGTTTTAAGATGTGGCCTTATCATTTACAATTATGACTCTGTCTTTCTTGGTCCCGAATTTAGTAATTTTTAAAAAGCTTCAGAGAATAGCCTACCTGCCTACTTATGATGTCACATCGTCTTCGTTTTACTTTTTTTCTTTTTGTTGTCTGTTTTCTTGTACCTTTTACCTTATTGTTTTTGTTTATTGCTTGCTATTGGAAGTAGGAAAAACAAAATATTTTTTGCTGGATGTGCATATTATCCCACTAAAAGTTTAAAATTCTAATTGTATAGAGATTCATCAGAAAATTTACTGGTTAAGATGATGGATCAAGCACTAGACCACGGAGTTGAAGAGGTGTAAAGCTAAACGATAAAGAATTAAGCTAATGACATCCTCTACCAGGTCTTCACAACACAGATATCATTGAATGTTCGACATAAGGAATCATGCATCCCAGTGTTTGGTTCCAAACTAACGAGCCCATGATTGAGTTCGTACTTCAAAGAAGAGCAAAAAGGGTTGCGCCTAATCTCGAATGTACGCAAGTATGCAAAAAGATCGTCCTGTCCCTTGGACAGTCGAAAAGCAACAACTGCCTTCCTCCTCGGCCAGTCTAGTTATGATTTGATGGAATTCCTCCTCCAATTAAGTCTTGATCTTTTGTGTAGTCTTTCGGGGAAATATTTGGTGATAATCTGATGTGCAATATTGGCAGACGAACTATATGAAATATTATTCCTCGTAGTCGGCAGGATGGGAGTACCACTCTTAGTTGATTGGTCAGGCATTTCATTTCTTAGAATATAGCAAATTAAGAAAAACTAAAGGGTTTTATTGTATAGCGAAACATCCACAGATACAGATAAAAGGGGGAAATATGTATAGGGACGGCCGTAACATTATAGAACTACCGCTTTGTGGCAACTAAATCACATGGCTCTAATTACTCTATTCCTCTCAAAGCAAAACCGTAGTTAGGGAACTATTTTAGTATCGCTTTTTTATGATTGTAACCGATTTTTCAATTTAATTTCCGATAAACCTAAAAGCAAACAGTGAGAGCATAAAACTGGTATTCATCTTTCATAAGTACAGATGAAATCTATATTATTTGCATAATTTTAAATTTCTTAATTTAGCACTTAGACGCCATCAAAAATTGAATTTTTGGTGGATACATATTACCGTTTTCTCTAGATTTAAGCATCTAATTCCATCTTTGTAAATGTTAATTATCTGTTTTGATAAAATATGGAAATCCAATAGTTTGCTCACTGGTTTAACATTTATGAGTTTCCATACAGTAATTTATTATAGTTAATAACAGACGTTGGGGAAATTTAAATGGAAATCAGACTAAACCAAGTTTGATTAGAATATAAAGGTTTTAATAGTTTTTAATTTGCCAAATTAATAATATTAACTTAAATCGATATTCAAATATTTTTGATACTACTGTTGATGGCATGTACCAAAACGTATTTTATTTAAACACATTTTAAGAACAATGGGAATAGTTAGAAAATTTCAATTATGTAAAATACAGGTAAATTAAAATGACATTCCTCAGATATCAATAGTGAAAATTTTAAGCTAAAATTCACAAATCCTATGATAATTAGCAATAACAGCACCCTAAGTCAAAACTTCGTATTTAATCTTTAAAAAAATCCGAATAAATTTAAATCACTATTAGCGTGCTTAGAAAATTGATCGCCAACGGAAATATGATCGCCAACAGAACAGCGAAAATGTTTATGCCCTTTATCATAAAACACATTTTCATCGTCATCCAATTTTATGCCTCATCACCTGGCGCCACAAGAGAGCAAAGCATATTCTAACGAGAAGCATACTAACTGATACTTAATAAATTCGGGACGTTTTGTGAAATCTGGAATTCAAATGCAAACAATGTTAGGCCATCGATAAAACTCCCATTGACTTTGCCCCAGGAATGGAGAATAATAATTTGATAATTTACATGCTAATATTTCCACCCGCCTAATCTACGACGCAGACTTCGCTCGCGTAACGTAGTTTGAAGAAGCAAAATAAACAGACAGGAGTTGCCTTTTTAAAAAAGAACGCTCGGTGACTGACATTCCCCACCACGACAGACGATATATGCCGCCCATCCATCAACGGTTCCGATAAAGGAACCGTGTTGCGGTTCGGCTTGCTGTTAATAAATGTCGGTGCTCAGTCTGCGGTGTATCTTTAACACGTGCCTTATGGTGTAGATCTGTTCGTTTCAAATTTATTCAAATGATGTTAGACTGTAATTAAAGGAACATTTTGTGTTCGATAACTACGTTTATATATATATATATATATATATATATATATATATATATATATATATATATATATATATATATGTATATAAAGAGATAGGGCACCAATTAAAAAAATTTTGTGCTTGAGACAAAGACCGAAGTTCATTTGGTCTTCTAAAAGTCCATTGTGTTTGTTTGTGTTCATTAAAAGTTTTTTAAATCATTTCTCAATAGCTCTAATCACTCCACTTTTGCATACAAAATATTCGTAGAAGTATGTGTACTTAATAATTCCACTCACGGAAGAATTACAAGTACTTTAACTCCCAAAATGGTAATTTTTTATTTTCTAACCTTAGTAGTTTTGAAATAAACTTTTAAACTAATATTTAAATGCATTTTTTTTTAAAATTTCGATCCGTGAATTACGATAAATATTTTCTTAATTACTAATTATTCCATTTCTTAATTACTAATTATTTAAATTTTTGTTTCTTAACTTCTAATTAGATGTGGGTGAATGTATTGAAGCACGATCCTTCATGATAATTTTTTCTCGTCTAATTAAGATTGATGAAAATCCTCTCGAAAACCACAGAGGCACACACACACACACACACATATGTATATATATATATATATATATATATATATATATTTATATATGTGCATTATTCGTAACAGATAAGAAATAACAGAGTTAATATATTTCATTTACTCAAATTTCGTCAATAGAAACAATAAACATATTTATATAAAGCATATAGCATATAACATATATGTGTGTCTATGAATTTGTGGATAAAATCATAGCACTTCCAGCACACAGAAATTTATCCATTTATTTATTTATACCCACATCAACCCACATGGATATTACTTTTATGTATATATAATGTATATATTGTATTATGTGATTAGGTAATAAAATACAGGTGGGTGGGTGTGGGTATATATTAATGAACAAATGTGTTCTGTGGGCCGGTAGTGTAATATTTTTATGATTCAATACATACCGACGCATATATTATATGCTAATAAATGTGATAGAAATCGTAAGTAGGATAAATTGATGCAAAGTATTAATACTGTTTGGGATATAACTTTTGGAGCCTCATAATATATGATACAAGTGAAACATCTAGATTAATAAAAGCAATTTTTTCCTCCATTACTACAGTTTTAAGCCCCACCCGATACAAAGATTATCATTTTTTAAGGTAGGATTACGTTCCTCAATAACTGTCCTCCAGAAAGAAAAAAGTGTCCGTCCTGCGTCGCAAGTTATAATTTTGGCAGCGCACCAGACTCAGTCGCAGTAAACAGTTAAACAGAAAAGTGCCAAAATGCGAAAAAAAAAAAGAGGTAAGCAACGATAAGTAATCCTACGTTAATAACCCGCGGTAGTTTCGTTAGAAGAAACTACCTGAAATATTTTTTAACGTTTGATTACGTTCCTCAATAACGGTCCTCCGGAGAGAAAAAATTGTCCTGCGTCGCGAGTTTAAATTTTGGCAGCGCGCCAAACCCAGTAGCAGTAAACAGTTAAAAAGTACCAAAATGTGCCCCCAAAAAAAGCTAACGATAAGTAACCCTATGTTAATAATCCGTGGTAGTTTCGTTAAAAGAGACTACTTGACATATATATATATATATATATATATATATATATATATATATATATATATATATTAATTAGTGATCGAATACATAATCTTTAACACTCCCCACTTCATACCGCTGCTGAGCTAAAACGATTCTAATACGAACGAAAACGGGTTGAAATTTACCTTGTTTCTTTACATCACGGTAATCACGCTAAATATCTACATTCCCGCTCTTTTTAAGAAGACGGTTTTCATAACTTTCCCCATAATGAAAACAAGTCGCGACAATAACATTAGGCCAAGGCATTTTTCCCTTTTCGAAAGTAATTTACGTACTGCAAGCCTAGTCTCTCAACCACGCATATTATTATTATTATTATTATCATCATCATCGACGTGCAATCAATTCCCGGACTTTTCATTCACAAAACTTTTGAGCGCACACGGATTCCTTCCTTGTTCTGGCGCATATTTAAATAAAACCTGAAAAGAGACCGTTTCGCCCCGAACTTGTCCTCCGCGGCGAACAAATAACAAGGCAATAAAAGATATCTGCGACCCATCATTCATAGCGCTTGATAAGAGCGCTGAGAGGCATGCTCCGGCGAACAAAAGAACGCACGTGATAGATCTGTTGTATTTTATTCGCCTGTTTGGATTAGTCGCAGTTTATTTTCCAGCCCCTTAGATTCATATTTTTCTTTGTGCTCTCTTTTCTTTTCTTTTTTTTCGAAGGAAGTTCCGAGTTTTAAAAGGGCTTTTCGAGGTTTGGGGGAAATCGGAGAGGGGAATGTTCGAAAGTTCCTAGCAAGTCTTGTCTCGCGAAGATAAATATTTAAGAGGAGGGAAATAGAGATGTTGTAATTTTTGTTTTATAGGGGGTGTAGATGCGAGAGGTATATTAAAGTATACTGCTCTGTGATGTACGTTATTTCACAGAGATGACAGTGTGTTCTCGTTTTCTTCTATGTAACCCTGAATGTATGCAGCTCATTATTTTAGAATTTATGATTTTTTTTTATGAAAAAATATGGGATTTTGAATAAAAGATGACTTTTTGAATAAAAGAGGATTTTTGGAGAGACATTTTTTTTTTACATACTTATATTGTGAGCAAAACGTCTTATGTTTCTGATCAGGACGTATCTGTGCTGATATTCAGGCACAGAAGTCTCGATATTTCTGTTTTCAGGGCAAGAAAAATCTTTATATATACAATATATTAATTCAAATAGTAAACATTGTTTTCATGTCTATTGAACTGGTCTTGGAATAATAAATATACAATCTATTAATTAAAATAGTAAACATAGCTTTCTTCTATGTAACCCTGAATGTTTGCAGCTCATTATTTTAGAATTTATGATTTTTTTTTATGAAAAAATATGGGATTTTGAATAAAAGATGACTTTTTGAATAAAAGAGGATTTTTGGAGAGAATTTTTTTTTTACATACTTATATTGTGAGCAAAACGCCTTATGTTTCTGATCAGGACTTAAGAGGCTATCAGCAGGACATATCTGTGCTGATATTCATGCACAGAAGTCTCGATATTTCTGTATTCAGGGCAAGAAAAATCTTTATATATGCAATATATTAATTCAAATAGTAAACATAGCTTTCTTCTATGTAACCCTGAATATATATACAGCTCATTATTTCAGAATTTATGATATTTTTTTATAAAAAGAATATGAGATTTTGAATAAAAGATGACTTTTGGAATAAAATAGGATTTTTGGAGAAAATGATTTTTAAGGCATTACATAATTATATTGTGAGCAAAACGTCTTATATTTCATATCAGGACTTAAGAGGGTATAAACAGGATATATCTGTGATGATTTTCATGCTCAGAAGTCTCAATATTTCTGTTATACAAGTTTTCAGGACAAGAAAATACTTAATAAAACACTCTATTGAACTGGTGTTCGAATAATAAATATACAATATATTAATTAAAAAAGTAAACATAGTTTTCATGTATGTAACCCTGAATATATACAGCTCATTATTTTAGAATTTATGATATTTTTTTATAAAAGAATATGAGATTTTGAATAAAAGATGACTTTTTGAATAAAATATAATTTTTGGAGAAAATGTGTTTTAATGCATTACATACTTATATTAGGAGAAAACGTCTTATGTTTCTTATCAGGACTTAAGAGGCTATCAAAAGAACATATCTCTGCTGATATTTATGCATAGAAGTCTCGATATTTCTGTTATGCAAGCTTTTCAGGGCAAGAAAATACTTAATAAAACACACTATTGAACTGGTCTTGGAATATTAAATATACAATCTATTAATTAAAATAGTAAACATAGTTTTCTTCTATGTAACCCTGACTTTATACAACTTATTATTTTAGGATTTGTGATATTTTTTATAATTAAAAATTACTTTTTGGATAAAATACGATTTTCGAAGAAAATATAACATTTTGGGGTCAGGTACCTTTTAGAAGCTAAAAGACTTGACAGAGATATCCCTATGTTAAATCATCAGTAGTTATGAAAATGTTTTATTCAGGAATATGAAAATTTTACTGTGAGTTAAACACACTTTCTTCTTTATAAATATGGCTCTTAATTTTGCCTAGCTTGAAGATAATTTTTTTTTTATTTCAACCATTGTTTTTTTTTCAATTTTATGTCATTGCTCGCAGACTTGCGTCCATATATTAATGAATATAAATATTTTTTTTAATTTTAAAATTAAGTTGCATAATATATCTTTAAAATGACGAACGTTAAAATCAAATTTCTTAGTTTTTCATAGAAAAAAAAATTTAATATTTTTTTTTTAATTTTAGAAATTTTTTTGATAAATTTTATTGTAATTCAAATTTTTATGGTAGAAATGACATAATTGTTCGTCATTTTACTGATACCTGTTTATATTGAACGTGTATAAAATTTCACGGTATTCTAGCCAACTGCTCTGGTGCTATCATGCGCGCAATCATATTACAATGAAAAAAACAATGGTTAAAATTTTAAAAAATTAAAAATTTTCTCTTCAAGCTAGAAAAAATTGAGTGCAATATTTATAAATAAGAAAGAGTGTTTAACTCACAGTAAAATTTTCATATTTCTTAATAAATTATTTTAGTAAATACCGTTGATTAAATATAGGATATGTTTGCCGAGTCTCTTGGTCTTTAAAAGGTACCTGACCCCTTACAGCGTTGTATTTCCTTCGTTATTTCTGTCACTTAAGTTTTCAATGCAAGAAAAAACTTAATAAAAACTTTCTGTTGAACTGGAACTTATAGAGAAAATAGCTCACTTCTACCCAGACTTGGGTGTATTATAATTTGAAGTGGCACTCTAAATGAATTTGATACAAACACAGTTTATACATGAAACAATGTTTATTGAATATTCTTGCACATGTAGGCTTTGCTTTTAACAACAAAATTCATACGTACTACTTGTACAGATATATAAATACAGCTTTCAAGAACAATATATTTTTCAGTACTCACGAACAGTAAGTCAACCAACAATTCTGCCACGTAAACTTTGGGCCCCCTAAGCACTAGCGCAGGATAACACCCGGAGCTACCTACCCCGTAGCTCCCTCTCGCTTATCTATCAACTTTGAGAACCTTTCTTCAACCTTAACAACCTCTCTTATTAATGACGCTGCGTGGTATTTATACTGCATGGTATTATGCTGCATGGTATTATGCTGCATGGTATTTTATGCGCGTATGCCGAAATTAGCATATCTCAAGCAGCTTCTTTAATTCATTCACTCAAAAGTTCGATTCTTGTGAATCGAATCTTGTGTATACCTTACAAACTGGATTAACAGAAATACCATCTATTAATTAAAGTGGTAAACATAGATTTTTTTTATATGTAGTCGTGAATATATGCAGCTCATTAATATATGGTTTATGATATTTAAAAAATAAATTATGAGATTCTGAAAGAAAGATGAATTTTTGGAAAAAATATGATTTTCGGAGAAAATATAATTTTTGTAAATCATTGCGTACTGACATCGTGCTCAAAACGTCTGAAGTCTTTTACCAGGACTGTAGAAGCTATTGTGGCGTCACTGTAAGTATGTAAGGCGATTCTCTCTGAGGCATTTTGAAGAAATTTCACAACTATTGATCCATACCAAGAAAGACAGAGTTCTAATTAACAAACGAAGGCCAACCTTTAAAACAAAAAACTTAACAATTTATTAACAACAAAAATTAACATTTAAACAGTGAAACATATTCAATTAAAATCCCGTGCATATTCACAACGTACGGAGCCGAAACACACATCCGCACCGCCCGCGTTCTCAAGCGTCTCTCCCAAATCTGGATTTTCAGAAGGGGTGGAGGGGCCGGCAGATTATCGGTTGACAGCTCTTCTTAGACGCCGAACTTTATTACATTGCCGAAACGTTAAGATGACAGCTTTAGTGACTGCATCTGTGAGGAAAACGGTTTTTAATCCCCCCCACGCGTTCCGAACTGGTGGAACCGAACAACACATTCCTTGAAAAACACGCACCTGTGTTTCAAGCCCTTGTGGGGTCTCGGGAAAAAATAAGACCATATTTCTAGTACGCTGCACTATCACCAAAATATCGCTGCGCTGCGATCATGCACTAGATTGTTTACCTGCTCTCGATATTTCTATCTTGTAAGTATTCAATACAGGAAAAAAAACTTTTTACTGAACTGAACTTGAAATAATAGGAATTCCCTTAATTAATCAAAATTGTAAACATCGATGTAGATTTTGTTTCGAATGTTTAGCTAAATATAAACGTGCATAAGCAGGGAAAAAATTATTTTGTAAGCAAGTTGAAAAATAACAAAATTTTACTCCCTTGTTATACGGAAAAATTAGTAATTTTTGATCACGAGAAAAAAGAATCTGTTTAAAGTTTTTATTAAAACATGCACGCTTAGTCACTGGATATTTTTATTGTTAGAACACTGACTTCAAATTTCAGTGACTAGGTTCGATCCTTACTCACGACAGGCATCCGTTAGAGAGAGTTTTGCCATGATTTTTAATAATTTTTATTTCACAATGGAATTTCGATTATTGTTAAAATTATTGTTATTTAAGAAAAAATAATTAATGAATAATAATTATAATAATAATTATCATCATTTATTAATCATAAATGTTTCGTTAATTATTTATTAATTAAATTTCCAATCTTTTATTACTTAAGGCAAAGATAATTTTCCTTAATCCCTTATAATAAATGATAGACTCGTTCCAGATATTACTATATGAATACTGTGCATTCATGCATTTTTAGCATTGCCTACAATAGTCTTGATTTCACTGTCATAACTGAACCATCTATGAAAGTGATACCTGCTCTGAGTGAATGATACTCTAACGTGAGTGTTCCATACTCAGGAGTATTACCTACAATAGTCCTACAATAGTTACCTACAGTAGTTACATACAATAGGAGTATGGCAATAGGAGTAGTCCTACAATAGTTAACTACAATAGTTACCTACAATGGGAGTATGGCCTACAATAGTCTTGATCTCACTCTCATAACTGAACCATCTATGAAAGTGATACCTGCTCTGAGTGAATGATACTCTAACGTGAGTGTTCCATACTCAGAAGTATTACCTACAATAGTCCTACAATAGTTACCTACAATAGTTACCTACAATAGGAGTATGGCAATAGGAGTAGTCCTACAATAGTTACCTACAATCGTTACCTACAATAGGAGTATGGCCTACAATAGTCTTGATCTCACTCTCATAACTGAACCATCTATGAAAGTGATACCTGCTCTGAGTGAATGATACTCTAACGTGAGTGTTCCATACTCAGGAGTATTAAACATTTTTCTTTTGTATCGTCATTTGACCCCACTTATTTTGGAGGAACCACATTATTGAACAAACATTATTTCGGAGGAATCCCCAAAAAAATAAATAAATAACATTTTTCCCTACCGTTCGCTTCTGCCTTTATAAGTTATTCGATGTAGGGGTTTTCCAGCATTCAACTAACAGAATTAAGCTGCTCTTAACACAAATTAGTGCAAGCAAGCTGTAGATCACCGAATGCATGCGAAACCTAAGTCCATTTATATATGTTGAATACACTAGAGA
>OU015495.1:175819600-175892100 GCA_907164885.2 Dolomedes plantarius | reverse complement strand
ATGTATATATATATATGTATATATATATATATGTATATGTATATATATATATATATATATATATATATATATATATATATATATATATATATATATATATATATATATATATATATATAAATGGCAAATATGTAGACCAGAAAGTCCCTCCGTGGGGTTTGTAGGGGTGGAAGGGGAGTACAACCTCCCCAGATGTCACCGTTGGATGTTCTAGGTTTAATTATAGTAGCACCGGGCAGAAGTTGGGCTCCAACCCTTTTGGTGTCCAATAGCAATTTCCTAAATTGGAGCCGTACCCCTCAGCCCTGCAAGGGGCATACGATACTGCGAGAGAGGGATTTTCTACAATGGCTATAAAATAGGTTTAAATATTTAATTACGTTATTCACTCACTAAATCTTGTGAAATTTTGTTTCGAAATATGTTCTCCAATGCGGCAGACGGTTGCTTGGACATTATCCTTACCTCATATGACACCGCGGTTTTGCTGGCCACTTTTCTGCAAACACCGTATAGGGGGACCAGCATTACCTCCCCCCCCCCATGGACTAGTTCCGTAATTTTGAACCGAGTCAAGTGACGAGACCGGAACACTTGACCCGGCATCTCCAGAGGTAAATTTGAGAAGTTGGAGGACATTGCAGCCACGGCAGATTTTGCGTGCACCAGTCGCCATTAGTGTACACGGCGGTGGATTTTGTCAGCGACCGGCCTCGAACCCGCAACTCTCAAATCACTGGCTCGACGCCTTGATCTGAGGGGTTGTTGCCTTGACGAGCTGAGTTTCGAAATATATGTGGAACAAATAATAATACACAATTTTCATGCCAGTAAAATTTTTAAAAACATGGGAATAGAGCAATAAAAGCTATCATAATGATATTTAAAGTGATTTTTCTTGGTATTAATAGCTGAGTTTCTTTACGGGCTTTTATCGTGCTAATTAATGATATTTATGAAAAGAGAAAAATTTATCCTGTTCCTTTAAAAACTGCATTTACTACTGTATAGGTTAGAGTTTCTAGAGGCAGTTGTGATTCGGTGAAACGTTGAATGAGGTGGTTTAAAAAGAAAAAAATAATGTTACTACGAGAAGGAAGATAATAACTGTATTGTTCTATGTTTCTAAATCCTTTCTATTTTTAATCAGCCCGTCCTGTGCTATTCACACTGCGCTGCCGCAAAATCCGCACATTCAAAGGAACTCTAAACGAATATTTGATGTGATGTTTCATCGAAGTTTAAACAGCTCAGCAGACACTGGTCTGCATATTTTAACGTGTGTATATATTTTAACATCTTCATAATTCAAGTTCCGAGTTACCGCAGTATAAAGAGCGGCGAGTGGTTGCGCAGCTGTTCAAACATGCATCGTGTATCGATGTTGGGGAAATCTAAAATGACGGCAGGAAAAAAAATATATGAGATATTTTTCAAAGTTTGATTGATTAATTGGTGTGAACGGAAAATTTATCTCGTGATTCATTCCATGTTACTTAACTTAGGAAAAGTGTGGTTGAAACTGTTATAGAGAATAGCTCACTTCTACCCAGACTTGGGTGTATATAATTTGAAGTGGTACTCTAAATGAATTTGATACAAACACAGTTTATACATGAAACAATGTTTATTGAATTCGTTGCACATATAGAATTTGCTTTTACAGCAATAAGCGTACGTACTACTTGTACGGAATATATATATATTAACATTCAATAGCAAAACACTTTGCAAATACTCACAAACCAGCAGAGAGTCAAACCAGCAGTACTGCCACGTAAACTTTGGGCCCCCTAAGCACTAGTGCCGGTTAACACCTGGAGCTGTTTACCTCGTAGCTCCCTCTCGCTTATCTATCAACCTTAACAAAACCTTCTTCTTCAACCCCTGTATTAATCAAGCTGCTTGGTATTTATACCAAGCGCGTATGCCGAAATTAGCATATCTCAAGCAGCTTCTTTAATTCATTCACTCAAAAGTTCGATTCTTGTGAATCGAATCTTATGTATACCTTACACTGTCATAGCAAAGGTTTTTTTTTTTTTTTTCAATCTCGTGATTTATTTTAGGTAACGTAAGATATGCAAAGTATGATTGCAACTGCAATAGTATAGGAACATACTGTTGTGACGAGCTGTTGAAGAAACATTTCGTCACTTTCAAAAACAGCAGTATTAAATCATTGACAGAGATGGCATATTAAATTGTGGTTCGTGCGCTAAAATTTTAAGTCACTAAATATAAACCGTCCTGACCTGTTTGGTATGCGGCGTGTTTTAACTTGCAGACCAATAGCGACGCAATAATCCTGAATACGCAGGGTCCACCTGTTAGCTCTAAAAATTTAGGACATAGGAGCCGAGTCAAGTAGTGCATATTACCGACTTTTGCCCCCCGCCTCCCCCACGCTAAGATATTAAATCTAATCCTTACAAGGATTTACTTTATACAAATCATAGTCACAGAATATCATCATTCACTCCGAAATCATTATTCAGTTGTTTATGAGCTTGAATGTTTCCAATTTTACTGCCTCAACCTTTTATTTTAAGAATAGTTCTAGCTAAGCTTTGTTTCTTCAACGTTCACAGATGAACTTCTTTTAAAAAACAGCTTATTTTTCTCCCGTTTGGCAACACTTTGCCTCATGTCATGTCAAAATTGTGTTTCTGTTGGCATGAACCTTATGAAATGGTAACTCGTAGGGTTTTATTTTTAGATTATTTTTCTTTATGTTTCTACTCAGATACACATTTGTTTTATTCAGTACTCAATCTGCTAATGGTTTAAGCATCTATAGAGAATCTACTCTCACTTCTACCCAGACTTGGGTGTATATAATTTGAAGTGGCACTCTATTTGTATTTTATACAAATTCAGTTTATACATAAAACAATGTTTATTGAATTCATTGCACATATAATTGGCTTTTACAGCAATAAGCATACGTACTACTTGTACGGAATATAAATACAGCTTTCAAGAACAATATATTTTCTATACTCACGAACAGTAAGTCAAACCAGCAGTACTGCCATGTAAACTTCTGGCCCGCTAAGCACTAGCGCAGGATAACACCTTTTAAACCTTAACAACCTCCCCTTTTTTCTTAATGACGCTGCGTGGTATTTATACTAAGCGCGTATGCCGAAATTAGCATATCTAAAGCAGCTTCTTTAATTCACTCAAAAGTTCGATTCTTGTGAATCGAATCTTGTGTATACCTTACACATCTATTTTTTTAATATCTGCTCAGATTCTGGTTTTAATATATTTGTTTATTTAACTTATTCTTTTGAAACTTATAAAAAGGTTAACAACACAGAATTTCAGTTCAAGCGCAGTTTGGTCCTAATACAATAACAGCACGTTATTAGAACAGACTGAAAGTTAATCTTATGAAATTTAGACATACGGGATTCTATTAACTGCAAGCTTCGAGAAATATTGATCGCATTCAATAATTTTTAAATAAGTTAAACCTCAAATAATATTAAACCTCAAATAATCATTAAACTTCAAAAAAAAATTTTAGCATTTTTCACGTTGCAGATATTCCAAATAAAGTCCAACGGCCAGACGTAAAAGTCCATGTCTGAGCGGGGGCAAATGTTTTTCAGCTTGACAGCTGCAAACCCAGCCAAGAAAAAACAACTATCGCATTTCAATTCATAACTCTCTCTTGACGTTGAAAGAAACATCTGAAAATTTATTCCCTTGTTATCAGTTGGCTGGGACCTTATAAAATTCTAACTAGTTTCATATTTATTTATTCCGTTATTTTGTTATTATATATTTGCAATTAAAGATCATTTTTTTTAACCATTCCCTTGTTATCAGTTGGCTGGGACCTTATAAAATTCTAACTAGTTTCATATTTATTTATTCCGTTATTTTGTTATTATATATTTGCAATTAAAGATCATTTTTTATTTTTTATTTTTTTTAACCAATGCGGAGGCACTTGTAATCAAACATTCGCCCTTACTACGCCGCAGTTTTTACTGTTCATTTTATTATGGGGGCACCATATAGGTGTGCAGCATTACCCCCTATGAAGGGACTACACGAACGGAGGCATTTTTCGTGGCGCGACGCCGGGATTCGATCTGAGCACCCTCAGCACCGAAAACCAGCGCGCTGTACCACAGGGCCGCCACAAGCCCAAAAGATCATATTTTTTATATATTCGTTTACCTCCAAATAGTAATTTAGATCTGCTTCCAGTTTAGCTGCTTAAGTTAAAAAACGACAAGATTTTGTTTATACTCAGTGCCATATGAGAATAGGTTAATAGATTCAAATTTAATAGAAATAAAATTATGAATGTTAATTGTGATAATCATTTGTAATATATTCTTTTATCTATGAGCATTTTGATGCGTCTGTTGGTTGTTCATCTGTGCTCAAGTTGACAAATAAGACTTTTTTAGCATTACATATAACAGGAACTTACTTTAATATGTATAGATCAAAATTTAATAAGGACTTAGTAAAAATATAAAAAAAATAAATGTTTGCGACTGACTTTTTTTAATCGGAGATTTTAATTTGTAATGTTGCACCTTTTGGAAGTATTTGTGCATATAAGTGTTGCTGCATATCCATATTTGCAGCAAAATCAAATAATTTACATATTTTTTTCCTCTTTATAGCTAGCACACAAGCCGTGTAGTTCAATAAAATACTTTTTTATATATTTTTTTTAAATATTCACATGATTCGCTAAATTATTTTGCGTAAAAAGCAAAGCATAAACTGACATCTTAATATATTTTTATCACGCTTAAATTGTGAGATATGATTTTTTTAGTACACTAACAAAATTGCCCCCGTAATTTGTCAGATATTCAAAAACACTGTTTGCTATTTGTGAGTTGGGAAAATTCTGTTCAGGTTGCACATGAGACTTTAAATCACAGCCGTCAGGCTTCAACCGAGAATAAGTTCAAAAAACCGTGTCCTGTGAGAACGGCAGCATCGGAATCCACAGGCATTTCCTACACCAGAACAACGCGTTACGCATTCTGCCATCGATGAGACAAAAAATGGTTATTTAACTACTTGAAACATTCTCTCTCTTTTTCACTCTTTTACATATACGCACAAACGTCAAGTGTGTGCTGCGGGTAACACACGCAACCCGTGTGAGCGCATGAATAACACGTCAGGTGTTGTTAAACGAATAACACAAACGTGAATTTCTAAAAACTATTCGTTTTAATAACGTGTTTGTTTATATTTAAACTGTTTTAGCAAAAATAATAACCAGTTCTTGCAAGATTCCCGAAAATAAACCCTTTGATTCATCTTATGGCAAAAATCTAAAATTACACTCATATTTGTGGAGTTGACAACTAAAAGATGTAGTGCAGTGGTTCTCAACCTCGGGAGGGTGAGGGTGAAAATCAGGGGGGGGGGCATGAAAGGTTCGCAAAAGATATGTGTAGAACTTTCTTACTAGCGTTAATTGCGTTTTTTAGTCCTCGAATGGGCGTAGGGTCTGAAGATCATTCAGACACACAAACGTCAAGTGTGTGCTGCGCATAACACATGCAACTCGTGTGTACGTATGAATAACAAACACGTCACGTGTTCTTAAATGAATAACACATACGTGAATGTTTAAATCTATTCGTTTTGATAACGTTTGTTTGCTTATTAAAACTATTTTAGTACAAATAATAACCAGTTCTTGCAAGATTCCCGAAAATTACTTATATTGATTAAATGATGACAGTAAAAACACTCCTCAAATAATTTTAAATTGCTTTTATTCCTGATACAAATCATTGGGGGGGGGGGGGGGGAACGAATGGCTAGTCATAAAAAGGTTGAGAATCACTTATCTAGATTGTCTTCGTGAAAAATTCTAAAATTTAAATGTAAAATGGTGCTTTAACATAAAATGTAATAGTGAATATAAATGAGTCTATGGAACAGTACTCTCCGCTAAATGATTAAAAAAAAATAATCGTATTTAATCATATCCTATATGCCAAATACTGCAGTATCACTCCCTTACTAGAGATAAATCAGGGTATTTGAGCTTTCTCAAAGTATTCATTATTATTATTATTATTGTTAACCTTTAAGGTCGTGATCCGACAAATCATTATCTTGTAGAAGTAATCATAACTGTAGAACCAACTCTTATTTACATCTGGTTTATTGACACATTAAAATCTTGGTTAAATAAATCATTTACAAAGGTTCGTTTCGACGAACGTAAATTACACTCATGAGAGCAGGGCTCATTATTCAAAGTTCGTACGAGACCCTCTCTCTCCCTCCGTACGCGTGGCGACCTTTTCAACAGTCCAAGTCTATTCTCCCCTCCATTCGCAACACCATCTTTATTTATCCATTCTTCTCAGCCTTTCTCGAACCATCTTGGACCCTCTCGTATCCCCCGACTTTTTCCGGTTCCGCCCTCTGCAGACCACCTATGATGAATTTTCTTTCCTGCCGACCTTTCCAGGGGAAAAGCGCGCTGCTAATGGGTTTCACAAATCATTCTAAATGATTCGCGTACTTTTACCTATTGTCGCACCTCTCCAAAGGTGTATATCGTTCGACACCTGTTTGCGTTTCTTTTGGGCTCAATGAGGACGCTATTACTCACGTTCATCAATTCCACTTAAGAATGGGAGACGAGAGTCTGACAATTATTATTATTTTTTTTTTGCGTCACATAAGGTGATACATTTTTCTTTAATTAGCTCTTTCATTAGAAACTGTCTGTAACATAAAACAATCGAAAAATACTTTAGCATATACATAGAATTAAATTACCAGGTTTTGAAGGTTTTCTTCATTTTTATTTGTAGTATTTCATGTAATTCTCGAAAAAAATAAATGCTTCTAAAACTTTTTATCAGGCAGAATCTACCGAGATTCCAGTGCCTTTTGAAAATCTAAGATTTCAGTCCGACTGCATTCTGTCGAGTTCAGCCGAAAAAGAAACAAAATAAATCCATATATTGATGAAATGATGACAGTAAAAACCCTCCTCAAATAATTTCAAATTGCTTTTATTCCTGATACAAATCCATTACTCTACACATGGCTGCCTAACCGATGAATGTTTTCATGTTTTTATCGTCTGCTTTCGGTCAATTCTCTTTTAACTCAGAAAACTTCTCTTCGTCACGCCCACGTGCTTTAGCGAAAAGGACGATTATGCTCCAGAGTGGAAAGATAGAATGAAGGGTATAAGAGAAGAAGGGGTGCTTTTATATACCCTTGCCTGCTTACCGCCAATCTCGGATTGGGGCTGCAAAAAGAAGCCTGAAAAGCGAAAATTTTTAAATGGAATTTTAAATATCCTTATTTTATGATTTATGATTTTTATGATTACGGTATGATTTATTTATGAGACTTATCGTGAATATCGTGAGGTGGATATTTGGAGTTAATGTTTCGAAAGCGCGTGGCTTTACCAAAATAGATACAAACACTCATAAATATGCATTTTAGTGTAAGTACTCATCGTTAATCCGTACTTATGAGATCAACAAATAGGGTAAAAAAAAAAAATTGTCGTTTACCCATGAATCGTAATCAGTGGAATTTCTGCAATGTTTCTCACGCGCAACATATTGACCATAGTGTTGTTACTTATGCGATATCTTACTTAAAACCTTGTGAATATCTGTTTCATTTACCCATGCAGCGTCTACTGATGAACCTTTCATTATCCAATCCGCTGATTCAAGGACTGTAATTAAATTTTCGTTGAACCCACCGAGTGGATTATGTTATAGTTTCTAGAGAGTCATCTGTTGCTTTATTATCATTAAAATAGATAATCTTTAACATTCCGTTCCATTCGAATTGGAGTTTCACTTTTAAGATATCGGTGATTCGCAAGCAAAATCCCGTGTGATCGCTCTGATCCGGTTGTGAGCCAATTGAACAGTGTTATGAAAAGAAGAATCAATCACAAAAAAATTTACAAGTAAAGTTAACGTGGCTGGCAGGTGGCTCCATTGTGCGGCATTAGGCAAGTTTTAAAAACGGCTCCTTTTCGAATTTTCCGAGACTAGAAGTAATGAATGTATCTCTATTAGAAATAATCTATTTAATACATTAATGGATATTTTGGAAAAAAATATGCATTTGTTTTTCAAAATTTTATTTATTTAAAAAAAACATAGAATTTTTTAAAATGGCAAAGCTTAAAAAAAGCAGACAAAGTAAATAACTTTAAATATGATTTGTTATGTACTAAAAAAAAATAATTCTAAATCATTCTTCGAACCATGGCAATGAATTCTTCGAACCTTCATCTTCTTTGAACCTTTGCAAACGGCTCGATTGCATCTCCATAATTTATTGTTTTTCATATCGTGTTTTCTTTAGAAATGATTGCCAGATCATTCAATCATTCTTGTTGTTCATAGATATTTTTTTTTTCAATTTTCAGTTTAGAATAACCGCTCTCAGCTACAGCTGCAGTTACAGGTAGTGTTCGAAGAGGTAGTGTTCGAAGAATTCTTAGAGATTCGTAAACGTTTCGAAAAGGCATTCAAAATTTAAATCTCATAACCTTAAATTTAGCAGTTTATAAAAAAATAGTTTTAAGTGTAGGTGATCATGGAGAATTGTTCAAGTTCAATTAAACAAACTTCCAGGCATATTTCAATAAGGACTTCGATCATTGATATTTGATAATTTAATTACATTACAATA
The DNA here is from genome assembly GCA_907164885.2 of Dolomedes plantarius. Lineage (NCBI taxonomy): Eukaryota > Metazoa > Arthropoda > Arachnida > Araneae > Dolomedidae > Dolomedes > Dolomedes plantarius. Next base: position 175,883,406 of record OU015495.1, on the reverse strand, counting down.
TTTACACTTATGAGCAACTTTGAAACATAAGACAAAATGAAATTAAGAATTCAAGAGTTACGTGCATGAAATCAGGATTCGAACAAACTCTGTGTTAAAGGAAATAAAGCATGGCCTTTCTTTATAATTAAATTTGCATACTGGCATCTGCTTATTTAACGAAAACTTAAAAAAAATAACAGCTTGGGAAATAAATGTCGCCAAAAGAGGTCCCACCGGATCCCTTTGAGCAAATTTGTAGCAAATGTTTTTCTTGTTTACTTATATCGGTCGTATTTCAGATAGATCATGATAAATCGTGATTTAGTAATTTGAATTTTCAAAAAAGCATATCTCGTAATACTCAATTCATCACTTGAATTAAACATGCTGCCATAACTTTATAAAAAAAAAACCAATAATCTTAAGAAATGTTTAACGTCAAGATTTTTTTTAAAAAATCTTCAACGTCAGCTTTGAAAACTACCATCAAAAATTAATACACAGTTGCGAAAAAAAAATTGGGAAAAATAAATAACTGTACTTAAAATCGAAATTATAAATAAATTTCCGTTAAAGCAGCACCATTTTTACAACACCATTAATGTTCATTTATTATTGAAACCCAATAAAATGGTAGAGGTTATCATCAAACTCCTGGCCGATTTTCACTTTTTCTTCGAAATTAAATATTGGATTCTCATCAAAGTTGATTTAGAGCCGTTCACGAAAATTTTCACAGTTTTACATCAGGTAGCGAGAACATGCTTCATCCTATAGCAAATATTTCCTATACTGCAAAGCGTGCAAAGAACTAGTACATGCAAGTGATAAAAGCAATATTGGAAAGGAATTTCAGGTATGCTTTTCGAAAGTTGTTAACCTTTTTCTTAAAAGTTGATTGGTTGTTGGTTTGCATTACTATACGGTCGTCCATGTTTTCTTGAGAGAAATGTTATATGTAACCTAAAACTTAAATAATGCAAAAGTTTCGATTGTACAGAGCTGAGGCGTAAGCATTGCAACTGTAAAAGTTTAAGAAGGATTAAACTGAAGGTTTTTTTTAATTTTTAATATCAAAATAATTGGGAATATAAAGACAGAGAAGAGTAACACAGATTATAAAAAACATATTGCGAAAAAATAGACATCGCGATTTGTTGAAATATTTTTTTTGTTATTCAAGTTCAACTTTGCTAAATATTGTTTTACAGTTGCAAATGGCTGAGACATGCACTTGAAATGTCGTGCATAAATTTGTTTGCTAATACTCGATAGCTTAACCATATTGTAAGAAAAAAAAACTGAAAATTAATCATCCTAAAATTCTACTACCCAGCAGACCTAAACATAATAAACTGCCTTATTTAACCGCATATTATATATGTGCATTACAAGTGGTACATTAAATGCGGAATGAAGGACATTTTATGCAGTTCTATATGATCTCTGACTGCTTTTTGTTACTTTTATTTATTTATTTACTTATACTTATATGTACATAATATGTATATATATATATATATATATATATATATATATATATATATATAGTATGTTGTATATATAACTATATTATATATCAGTTTTTGTGCACGACTCATGAATTTCAATCTTGGCACATTGAACTTGAATGATCCTCTCATAAGAACTTGAATTGATCCTCTGAACCATTAAAGATTAAAACTGTTCATATATAATATACAGAAGAATACTGAGCAGTTAACGTGATTTCAATAATAATAAAAATGGTCTAACATGTATTTTCGACTTTCATGCTGCAAAAGTTCGTTTTCCGAATGATTCATGACACGGGGTCACATTACCATTTGACATCTGTTCCTGACTCATTGTCGAAAATAAATTGAATGTGAAGGATTGAGTCATTTAGCTATTTATCATCTACGTTGCTAATGAAATTAAAATCACTGGTAATTCTGTTATCTCCTTTGGAAAGAGAATTTCGCCATCTGTTGTCACTGTTCCATTCAAATTAATTTAATCAGGGGATGGGTATTCTTACCTAGTCGTTCACTGATAATGGATTTTTGTCCATTATTTACACTTAAGCCCCTTTAATGAAGAGATAAAGTCAGTTTCGGTTCGTAATATAAATATATTAACATAAAACTTACTTTAGTATACCTGACTACGTAAAAATCTGAAAGTTGCAAAAAATTATATTTTGAGAGTTAAATTGTTTAACTCGGTATATTGTGATAAATATGTGTCTGATTTCCTGAGATATATAAAGTTTCTAATTAGAGAAAGTTATACTAAATTGCATTATATTATTATTTTCGCTTCATGACAAATTTTATGTTTAAGTTATACATATTCGGAGGAATAGCTATATGAGAATTCCCATGTGTGTGCGTGTATTATATATATATATATATATATATATATTATATATATATATATATATATATATATATATATATATATATATATACACGCACACACACACACATATATATATATATATATATATATATATATATATATATACACGCGCTCGTTTCCTCGAAATGCAATACTGCTGAAGCCTCTCCTGGCCATATTTTAAGCTGCCTGGGGCTTTGCAAAGGAGATATTATAGAGACAGTTTGCTTGCTTCGATTTCATTGTAACTTTTGGCCTCTTGGACCTGGTCTAGACTACGGCCTAGAGCGGGTGGAATAAGTCACTCACACACATATGTATATATATATATATATATATATATATATATATATATAAACATGCACATATATATATATATAGATATATCTATATATAAATGAGAAAGAAATATATATTTTTTTAATTTAAAGATCATGGAGCATAAAATGATCGTTTTTTAAATACCATTTCGTTCTTTATTATACTGATTATATTGGTCAGTAAAAAAATTGTATGCTAAAATATTGTATGCAAGTTTTGTCTAAATCAGAAATTAGTTATGAAATTTATATTTAAAACGTGAAAAGTAAATTTTTCTTTAAAGAATTTTTATCGTACATCTAGCATGAAAAATATGGTATTTTATGTTTTTTTTACAGCTAAACAGTTTACCTTAAATTTTAAAAATTTTCCCAAATCCAAATACTCGAATGTAATAGTGGTGAAAATATTAGCTTGAAAAAGATATTTCTATTTTTAAGAATTTGCAGCATAAAAAAGAATGTTCATGCAATCGATTATTAAATATAATTGTCTATTTTATATTTCTGATTATATAGGTCGATAAAAATGGGCATGTAAAGATAAATGTTCTCCGTAAAGCTGAAAGTAAAATTTGAATTTAGATTTAGGATGTAAAAAGTATTTTTTCTTAAGAATACATTAAAGTATATATGAAAGTATATTATATATAGATATATATATGTGTGTGGTGTGTGTGTGTGTAAGAAATAGATGAAAGAAAATACCAGTAATAGCCCTAAAGCTACTTGCAGCCAGGAACAAACAACATGAAAATAAAAGTATGAAAGAGGTTTTAGACAGCATCTCTTCATCAGCGGTGTCAATACTGTCTAAAAACCAAAGGATTGTTTCCGATGAGTATGATCTATACAATAAACACACTCAGACACCGTATAATCCATGAAAAACAAAACAATTGATTAAAAATTGAAATAAGTTACTTAACCAAGAACACCAAGCCTGGGCGCTAGACAGAGTGGAAGTTAAGAACATGTAACCGCAAGATGACTGAACGTCACAAAACTTGAACCATGGAGATACTCAGTTACTGACTTACTATGGTTACTGTATTTTAGGACTATTAATCCATTATTAATTAGTTTTTATTTATTATTACTAAGAGTTATTTTTATTATTATTTTTATTTTATTTTTTATTTTTAGTAGTTATTTTTTCTATTTTTTCTTATTGTTATGTTTAACTTATTAAAAGTAACAGAACAAACTATTCATTAAAACATAAACAACCACTTATGTTTTTGGATAGACTTTCGGGGTAATTATTCCGTGTTAGCACAGCTTTCAAGTCTAAAATATATATATATGTATATATATATATATATATATATATATTTATTTATTTATTTTATTATTTATTTATTATGTATATATACTGTGCCGTAACTAGCCATTCCTGTTCCCTGGGCAAGAATTTGCATTTGGGCCTCTTAATTAATTAGGTTTGGGAAAATAATAAAACAAATACAGCCTTTTGGGCCCCCCTTCCAATTGGGCCTTGGGCGGGTGCTCCTGCTTAGTCACGGCACTATGTAATATATAATATATATTTATAAAATTTAAGCAATATCAAGAGTATGACGAAATATTCAGTTCAATATCTGCAATACTCACGCTTGCACATAACTGTTTGCGACTTAGCCGTCAGACATTGAGATCAAGCAATCCCATCTGCATCGCACTGGACGATAAAAAAAAATACATATTAAAAAAAAAACAGAAACTATTTCATTGAAACTAGAGAGAACAACCCCGCCGGCAGTGAACATCACCTGCGAGTACATTTGGCCCCCTTCCAACAGCTGGAACCAGCTCATTAACCTTGGGTGTTACCTTTTTTTCCTCACACCAAAAATAAGAGTGCTCGCTCTCTCTTCAGTTCTCTATACACTGCCCACGCTGCGACCCAATGATATGTGTCCGAAGGTAATTATATGAATCTTAGCCCGTCCAGGCCTAATTAATATTTCTTCGACTTCATCAACAAATGCACGGGGAATGGGAGTTATGGAAGGAGGTGGGGGGGGGGGGGGGGCTAGAACCAAACAGCTGTTTCAATTATTGTGCGTATTCCGATCCGAGGCGGAATTCCAACGGAATTTGATAATGAAGGTGGGTGCCTTCGGGTAGTTCCGGACGATTTTCCAGTGATGAATTGAATTCCTGATTCGAAATGGAACAAGAGAGAGAGAGAGAGGGAGACTGACTGGGGGGTTAGGTAGAGTGACGGCCAGTATTAGCCCCTTCCATTACTTTGCTAAATATTGTCCCTGATAGATCACGTTCATTAACGGATTTGTGTTTCATTGGGAAAGATATTATTAACACTTGCATTGATTATGCTGGAGTGAGCGGTGAAAGTTGAAATTGCCAGCGAACGAATTAGCGCGTTTTCTTGCGCGGGAAAATTATATTGGGCGCATTTAATTAATATTTCGCCCCTTTCATTGCTACATTGAAAGTTGGATAAAACAATACGGAACTTATAAAATACTGCTGGGAAGCGATACTTAAGGGCAAATACTTTAGTGAGGCCAGCAAGTTGTAAGAAAATTAAATTAACCTAAAACCTGAAACTAGATAATAAGAAAAAGTTAATAGATTAATAGACAATAGATTAATAGTTAATAGATTAAAAGTTAATAGATTAATATTAATAGATAAATTAGATATAAGAATAAGAAAATTTATTGATTTAATGGATTATTCATCAGTCGAAAACAGGGACAAAATGGAACAAATACCCACATTATTAATTTTTAGTGTAAAATAATGGGTATATTTGGGAAAATGTATATATTTTTCTCGTGAATACACATGCATTAACTTCAATATCTCATTAAGATCCAACAAGCGTGAAATTCTATCCCTAAAAACCTGAAATTATACTAATTCAAGAAGCCTAAATAAGACAAAATTACTTATTATCATCGAACCAGAGTTTTTAATGCCCGAATGAAACCGGTGCTAAACGTATAGATTAGAAATGATAATAGATGATAATATGAATGATAATTTCATATATTATTTCTTCATACTACAGAGTTTCATCTTTGTATAATGTCTTATGTGTATTCCTTATTGGATTTTTTTCACTTTTCTGTGTTCTTATTACAAAATAAGTTTGCTTTTACGTCAAATAATCCAATATTGTATATTTTTTTTGTTTAAGCACCGCCTATTTAGCAGGCTTAATGTAGTTTTCCAATAAGTAATTGATTGCATTTTTGACAATGGGTCCCAACAAATACTCAATTTACATGATTCTGAGGTTAACGGTCGTGGAGTACTTCATTTTTTTATCATTGTTAGCACTTTCGCTAGTTAGTTTCATTTGCTTAGTGAATATCTACTAAGTTAATTTCTATTGATATTGTCCTTTTAAATATATTTATATATATGTACAGGGCTCGATTTGAGACAGAACGGCCTAGACTATTATATATATATACACTCATGGACAAAAAAAATTAGAGCACCAAGAAGGAGTCGTCAAAATGAAACGAAATTTTACATACGTAATGACTACTTTGATATAAGTAAATGATAAGAAAATCAAAGAAAAAGGATAATTTATTTCAGAGAAAAAGACAAAAGAACGGAGGAGTTAATACTCGTTGGACCCCCTCTAGCGCGAATGCACGATGCGATACGATCGGGCATTGAGTCATACAAGTTCTGTATGCTTCTTGAGACATTTCGTTCCATATTTGCTGTAACCTTGCCTCTAGTTCGTTCAAACTCGTGGGATGCCCAACTCGTCGTCCCAAATGATCCCAGATATGCTCGATTGGAGACGAATCTGGGGATCGGGCAGGCCAAGGAAGGGTAGTAATAGTGCGGAGATAGTCTTGTGACACCCTTGCCGTATGAGGCCGAGCATTGTCTTGTTAAAAAAATGGCTCCTGGGAGCCGTTGCATGAGTGGCACCACATGTGGTTGCAGGATTTCATGAACATACCGCTGGGCTGTCATGGTGCCACGGAACAATATTAGGGGTGACCGTGTATTGTAGGCAATGGCACCCCATACCATCACACCAGCTGTGGAGCGATGTGTCGCTGTACAGCAAAGGCAGGATTGAAGCGTTCACGACGGGCTCTCCAGACACGAACCGATTGTCATCACTGCCGAGATTGAATCTGGATTCGTCGGTAAAGACGACCTGGTTCCATTCCGCTGCAGTCCCAGTTTCCTCGTGCGCGGCAAAACTCCAACGGAGGCGTCGATGGGTGGGCGTCAAGGGCAGCACACGTAACAGGCGCCGCGATACCAACTGTCCTTCAGCCAGGTGCCTTCGTATGGTTCGAGAAGACACAGAGGCCCCTAGTGCAGGTGCTACCTGTGTCTGGATGGCGGCCGATGAAGCAGTTGGCTGTACGCGTGTATTTCTTACGATGTGGTGGTCTTCTCGACGACTGGTCTGTCGAGGGCGTCCTGAGCCTGGTCTTCGAGTACATGACATCTCTCGGGTCCACTGGTCCCAACACCTCCTCACAACACAATCAGAGCGGCCTAATTGACGAGCTGCTCGCCTAGCTGACCACCCAGCTTCCATCATCCCGACGATTCTCCCCCTCTCAAACTGCGACAACTGCTTATATTGTCTTCGAACACGGCGTAATACCATGCCTATCTCAGCTCTTCCTTTGTAAATGATTCAGCACACTCAAACAATCTTTGGTTACCTGTTTTGTACTCCACAGAGTACGATGTTCAATGCCCTCTACCGGCTATACGTAATGCGCAATCACGCTGCATTTCCAATTATTTGCATATCTCCCCGACATGTACCTTCATTGCAAGTTTCGTTACGATCCCGCATTATTTCTTGATGCGCTATTTTTTTGTCCATGGAGTGTTATATATATATCTTGTAAGAATCCGTTACGACCTTTCCGAATAAATCACCCAGACAGCCGGACCTCCCACAGCAGGTGACCTGCGAACAGTTCTATAGATCGGCGTCAAGGTGTCTGGAAGCAGAGAATAGTGTTGTACCTAGCCGCCGCCCCTGGGAGGACGTGAACTAATGGCTATTCCGACATGTACTAATGATTTCTTATCAGCTGATTTATAAGAGTCGTCAAGCGAATCACCACCAACGAACATGACAGCACAAATTGTGCCAGCCAACCTAAAAAATTTGCAGTCACGTGAGCCGGAAGCGCGAGTGCCAATGCCGGGAGAAGAAATCCAGTTTTTTGGGCAGACCTTGGTCGAGACTCTCATCTAGGGAGCACCTTTCAGTCTCAGAGGTCCTTGAGCGACCGACTTCATCCGGAACTTAACTTTTCAGAGCAGCTCGCTCTAAGCTTCTCGTCACTAGATACTTCACCCTGAAGTATAGCTATTTCAGAGCATTCGGCTCTACAGGCTTCTGTTAGCACGTTACTTCATCAAGAAGTTATCTTCATATTGCAGAGTACCCGCTCTATAAGCTTCTCGTTAGCTATATCTTTCCTTACGGAAGTTACTCTATTTCGGAGCTGTATGCTCTAGAGGCAGTGTACCGACCTTATAGTTTCAGTTGTGACTGTACTGTGCCGACATCTTCTCATCGAAATTATTTGGCTATTAAGAAGGCCAGTTCCCTCTATGTCCTAGAGGTAGATCAACAAATTTGTAAATAGTTGTAAAAATTTTCCGACTTAAATTTAATAAAATTGTATTTTAATGTAGTAGACTAACTCTGAACATTTTTAGCTACCCGGAGTCTTAGTTATCACAATCTATATATTTATTCATTTTCGTTAATCTCTCGTTTCATAAATTAATATTAATTGTAATCATCAACATATGCTTAATACATAATATTTATATTCTTCAGTAATAGCATATGATGGTAACTTTTTTTCTTGAAAGGAAATATCCAAATTCTAAACCGGGGGAAATTTAAAATTTGCAGGGAAAAGTAATTGTTCGGAAGTATCAGAGGAACGTCTATGTCCAGGAAATAATATCCATTATTTCCCTATATTGCTGGGCTTTAATAAAAAGTCCTTATGTCATGAGAAGTAAATCTCATTGTCTCTATCCTGGCTAATAAATCGTAAGTGACTTGGAAATATTTGCAGCCATTCTTCTTAATTTCTACTCTGCTGTCATTTAAAATCAATAATTTTTTTTCTCCTCTTTCCGGCCTGACGTAGCAATGAGTGGGGTCCGAATTCATCAGTGTTTTATATTTAAGAAATAAAATCTGCCCGTAGATTATAAGAATTGATAATAAATTATTAAGGCATTTTCTGTGTCCCCTTACTATTTTATTATTTTTTTATTTGTCGCTGTTATTTCGTAATCTTGCTATGGGCAGGATTTATGCATTTTGTCGTCTTCTTGCGCTCCAAATTTTGTGTCACAATTCGTGATAGACGATGGGCCTTTCCGAAGTGGGCTGGGTGACTGTACTTTGTCAGTAATCAGTCAAAAGTTATATAAATCCTGCATTAGGAATTCCTTTCGTTCGAGTGTAGTCCTCATTTACGCCTTTACTGATTACTTTGTCAGTAATCAGTCAAAAATATATAAATCATGCATTAGGAATTCCTTTCGTTCCAGTGTAGTCCTCATTTACGCCTTTACTGATTACTTTGTCAGTAATCAGTCAAAAGTTATATAAATCCTGCATTAGGAATTCCTTTCGTTCCAGCGTAGTCCTCATTTACGCCTTGCTTACGAACCTGTATCAAGGTCGAAACCTAGGTCCAAGGAAAACTTGTTGTTGTTGTTTCTAAAGTCCCAAGGACTGAGGACTATCTCAAACCCCATCAGTCCGGTGCACATGTAAAAACAAGGTAGGAAACATAAACATACACACAGAAGAATTTTTATTTACAAACGATGACACCGGCTATGGACGGGTTGCAGCTCCCTTTCTAGATGGACAGGCGGAACACTGACGAGTTCCCCAGATTACAACCAAGTCTTAAGCGGGAGTCGAAGCCGATCCTCCAGCCTGGCAGGCTGTTGCCTTAACCATTTAACCAGTGCGCGACTAGGTTACCTGCACGTTAGACACATATATTTTTAATTCTTGCTTTCTTTTTTAAACTAGACCTTTAAGAACCTTTAGAACATGGGTGTCCAACCATTTGGTTGCCTAGATCGCATTGAGTTTTGAGACTTTGTCTTTGGCCGCAATAATTATAAGGTAGGTGTCCCCAATATCACCTACTCTAACTTTTTTTCGACATTTCATCCTTTCATCCACTTTCTAGTTTCTGATTAGGCTGGAAACTCAAAGAACCTCCCCAAGAACTATTTCCTTCGGTATCCTGAGATCAACCAGCTCCAAAACCAGTGCCAGTTTAAGTTATGTAGCTAAATTGGAAAAAATGAAATTTCCAGGGAATTCCAGAGCGGTTCCTAATATCGCCTACCTCTGTTCCTCTTATCGCTTACCAGGCGAAATTAGGAGCACCTGTTAAAGGCGTTGCTAGCAAAGTATCTGTTTAATGAACTTTCAAATGGTATAAGTAAAATTAGAATTTGGATGCACCTACCTGGTCATTCACTGGATTCTGATTCTTTGGAGCCAAAGTTTACTAAGACAACAGCCAAAACAACTTCAGACGCCATATAGTTTCAATGATAAGACCGTTGCCGCTATCGCCGCATGTTAGTGACAAACCCGAAACTAAGAAGTTACTGCATTTTCTCATATATAGCGCGAATCATACTTTGGAAACGCGAGTAGGCGATATTAGGCACAGGGGCGATATTTGGGACACTCCCCCTATATGATATAGTTAATGTATTTAAGAAACTAAACTTCATTTTTTACATATTTTTCGCTGTAGCATTAAAAAAATAGAGTAACAAAAAAATAAAACTAATGGGATATTTGCTTTTTTTGTTGTTGTGTGTATGAACTTGGTACTGTCAATGTCTGGTTCCATGGAAGTGGTCGCAATTCTCAGTGAGTTCTTAAACGGGTCATCAGAAATATTTTACCTCATTTTGCTCTTCATGTGTTTCATCTTCGAAAACAGCAGTTCGTAAATATGTACGTTGAGCAAAACAGCTACGACACGAATAAGGCGTGATTGCGAAACGCGGGGATATAATGGAAAGATGATTTTCATTAAGTTTGCGATCTTGTTGGTCTACACTAGTAGCTGTCCAGGACCGCGGGTTGAACACGCTTGCTCTAGAATTATAAGTGTTGATAAAGCATCAATTTCTGACTTAATGCGTAAAAAAAAATCGATAGAAAACTGCAAAATGTCAATCAAGCGCTAAATTCCTGACAAAATATAAATCAAAAGGAAAAAAATATTCACATTTAAAAAAAAGAACCCTTTATTCTATTATTTACTTATTGTGTTAGGTGTAGAGGGTGTTATTAATTTGTAAGTATTTAATAATATATATCTGTATGTATATATCTACATATATACGATATATACAAATACATAATTATATCTATACATAAATTTTATTTATTTATTTATTTATGTGTTGACGCATTCTGTATTCTAAGTGCGTTTGTATAAGTAAAAGAAGAAAAAATTCTAATTCAGGGAAATATATAAAGAAGCAAATGTAACAGATAAAGTCCTTATCGTTTCTTCTCCATCAAAGGCAATAACACCATTAGTGTTTTAGTGCAATCTGATCAAGATAATACACTTTTCTTTACATTTATCTGAATAAGGCATTTATCTTGAAAATCAGACTATTTAGAAGGATGCCTTCTCCTTTATTATAAAAAAAAACAATGCAATTAGACTGTTCTTGTTGTTGTTTCACATCCTTTTTAGTAAATCTGAAGTTTTATCTTCCATTTTGAGTAAGCATATGCCTGTTTGTTGGGGTGGTGGTGGTGGGGGGGGGGGGGGTACTTGCTTTTCTATTCTAAGCACATTTGAGAGTTCCTTTTATGATCTCAATGTTACAGTTATTGAAGGCGTTAGAATTTTATGCAGGGGTACTCAAACTGTGGCCCGTCAAGCTTTTGTATGTAGTCCGAAACATTCACACTCATTCTCAGGCAGGAGAATTTGTAAACATAATTTTGCAAATTTCGGCCTAAAAAAATACAAAACTGTACAATGTTGTTCCAATCAATGTATCATAGTGAATCTTCCTGTTCCAAAAAAAAATCTGAGAACTTATATAGAAATTGCCATATATATATACATACTGCTGGCCACTGTAAATGCAACACCCTGAAGGAAACATGCAAATAACATGAAATTTACAACATGCATTAGCGGAGGTGAGATATGCAAATGATTAGAATTTCAGCGCAGACGCACATCACGCGCGCCTGTGGCGCCACTTCAAAGCGCAATTTAAGGATTGGAGATTTCGATGATTTCAAGTTCGGCAATTGTGTTTTTCTTGTATTTTTTTCAAAAAAACGATCAATTATGCTTCGTCGAAAACAGCGATCATCTTTTGATCAAGTATCCGAGTTCGACAGAGGAAGGATAGTGGCCTACCGAGATTGTGGATTATCTTCAGGAAAATCGGTAGTCGTGTTGGACGAAACCAAACAACTGTAATGCGGATATGTGATCGTTGGATGCAGGAGGGTACGACGGACCGGCGTGTTCGATCGCATCCACCTCAGCGCACCACTTCACGTGATGACAGGCAAATTGTGCGCATGGCAGTGACGGATCGCTCAGTCACATCACGAACCATAGCACAGCACATGCAGTTTGTAACGCATCATCCAGCGTATGCGCGTACCATTCGATGCCGTTTACAGCAGAGTGGTCTGTCCGCAAGACGTCCATTGTTTTGTCTACCCTTGACGCAGAACCACAGACGTCTCCGCCGCCAATGGTGCGATGACAGAAGGATGTGGACGGCAGAATGGAATTAAATTGTCTTTACTGACGAGTCACGCTTCTGTCTGCAACACCACGATGGTCGCATTCGAGTTTGGAGACAACCGTGAAGAGAGGATGCTGAACAGCTGCGTTATGCACCGCCACACTGGTTCTGCACCGGGTATTATGGTATGGGGCGGTATTGGATATCACTCTCGCACACCTCTAGTACGTATTGCCGGTACTTTTGAACAGCCAGCGCTACATCTCCGAGGTGTTGGAGCCAGTTGTCCGTCCTTACCTTCAGGGCTTGCCCACAGCCATATTTCAATAGGATAATGCGCGACCACACGTGGCACGCATTGTCCAACGGTTCTTCGTCAATCGCCAGATTGAATTGCTTCCCTGGCCGCATCGCTCTCCGGATCTTTTGCCGATAGAAAACATGTGGTCCATGGTTGCTCTACGATTGACCCAGATTCCATCCCCAGCTGCCACAGCAGATCAACTTTCGCAACGTGTGGAAGCTGCTTGGTCTGCTGTACCCCAAGAACTCATCCAAAGTCTCTTTGAAATCAATGCCGAGGCGTGTGGCAGCGGTGATCTCCAACAATGGCGGCTACTCTGGCTACTGATTTTGGCAGGAACCACACTTTACAGAAGTCTATAATTAATCTTTTGATACTTGGTCAACATGTTAATCTACAAAATAAATTTTGTTGTGATATCTCTTGTCTTTCTTGGTGTTGCAATTTGGGTGGCCAGCAGTGTATATATATATATTGTATGTATGTATGTGTGTATATATATATATATATAACGGACCCTGCAGATCATTTAATCCCACACAGCGTCTCTAATCCACTCCAACGACACAATCTTTAACTGATATGAAAAATTATGATTTAAAAATATCTCAAATGCACAAAAACAAACAACGATTTATGATTATTTTTCTAGGAAACAAATGTAAGACCCGATTTTTTCTCATTGCATTGATTTTAACCTTAAGTTTCATTTGGAAATTATCCATCGTCCCTCTTAAATTGTGTACATTTTAATTAATTTTCGCTGCCAAAGCTTATGTGATAACTAAGTGAACAATAAAGTGTGCAATATAATGTCTAGTAATATAAGATTTATTTAAAATTTTTGATTTTCACGCAAGTGACGTGTGTTTATTTATGTTATCACAATTATCACTACAGCGAACACTCGTTATCAAGACTTTTTTCTATGTCGTTATAACTAGCACCGAATGTACTATCGATTGCATTTATTTCAAACTAGCTGAATACCCGTGCTTCGCTACAGAGTACATTCAAATTAAATACAACAGTCAATGTATTCAATTAATGCGAAAAAAAACCCCAAAAATATAATTATAAAAATCATAACGGATATTTTATAGACAAAATAATGTAGAAGAAAATATTCAAATTAAATACAACTGTCAATGTATGCAATTAATTTGTATGTTTAATATCCATAAAACATACTAGTTTTGAATTAAGTTCTTAAAAAACTTCCATCTCAATTAGTCTAGTGATTAAATTTTATCTTTTACCGTACTTCAATTTTTTTTGTCAATTTATTTCGTTACCGCAAAAAGAAAAGAACCGCGTGATCAGCAGTTAATAAATTAAATTCTAAAGATTAATCTTTATAAATTCACCAAAATCAGAAAAATGAGGTAAATATTCAAAAAAGATTTCATTTGAAAGGAATTTTTATGATCTTTCTCGTGATATAAATTTATAACCCTCAAATTATTATTTTAAATGCAAACTTTAAAGAATGTTACAAAAACACATTAAAAATTTGATTTAATAAAAATCTAAGTAGGATTTTTGAAATATCTTTCTTAGTGCACCCCTACACTATAAGAAGAATCGACATGCAAATTTCAGCCTTTTAGGTCCAGCGTTTTGGTCTGTGCGTTATCTGTCAGTCAGTCCGTTATGGAACTGTTTTATAAATATTGATTATCATTTTGGGAATTTTAAGAATTTTAGCCTCCGAAATCTCCAAAGGAAAAAGAAGAAGGAAATAAATGCTGATATAACTTTTAGAGATATTAACGTCTCCCAATAATTACCATTATATATGCTTCAAAAACACATACACAACAAGTAATATATAAAAAAAAAAATTTTTAAGTCATTCCTACTTAGGTCAACAAAGAAAAATTTGAGTGTGAACTAATAGTCGGAATTGAAAAAAAGGATTGCCTGCCAGAACCTTGCCTACTGTGCGAGATTAGGAGGGGGGGGGGGGGGAAGAGAGAGAAAAAATTTGTCAGGTTGGGGATTCGATCTCGCAACCTACAGGACGGGAGAAGCCCGCGATACCGCAGTCTACCGTTTACACAGTAACAAGAGGGAAATTACTATTCAAGAGCAAGAGACGCTCTAGGTCTAAAACTAAAATTGATTGATTAAATTTAATTAATGAATTAATATTTGAAAAAACTGTATTAACATCAAGTGTCATCCACTACAAGTTTAAAAAAAATGTATTTGAACTTGAGTGGATGAATAAAAAGTACTTTTATTAACGATTGAAAATTTGAACAAGATATATAGAGAGAGAGTGTGAACTAATAGTAGGAATTGAAAAAAAAAAGCCTCATCTCACTTTTTTCACTTTGGTATCGCTATCAATAAAATTTTTAAAAAAAAATTTGCTTTTATACACAATTTATAGAACCACGCATCAGAGCTTCGTTATCAGTTACGGAAAATTCAAATTAATTTCAAAATGGCATCAAAATGAAAGATAGCATATTTTAAGGTAACTTAATTAAATGTATAAATCCGTTCATGTCATTAATTATTCAAGAACTTGGGATCGTTATTTCCGATATTACAAGCCTTAAATTCTATGTACATCGCCAGGAAGGATGCCTTTAACCTGTTCCTTACGGGGTGGGATAGCATGTATCCCAAGAATATGTGCCCAAGAATGATATTATAATATATATATATATATATTATATATATATATATATATATATATATTAGATATACACACATATATACATTAGATAGATACAGATAGTACATATAGATATACTAATATATGGACATATATCTATATACATATATATATATATACATATATATATATACATATATATATATATACATGTATATATATATTATATATATATTACATCTATATACATATACATATACATATATATATATTAATATATATTATATATATATATATAATATATATATATAATATCTATATAATATATAATATATATATATATATATATATATATATATATACAAATACACAGACACATATAGATGATATTTCGCCGTAATGAACCCCGTAAGCTAAAGGTTAAAGCAACATCTTTCGTTGATTTACCATTTTTACGAAACATACGCGTACATTTTCTCTATCAGATCCAAAGTGTATATTAATTTTGCTTCTTTTTATTATAGAAATTCTTAATTGCGATTTGAAAAAAAAAAAAAAAAAAAAAAAAAAAAAATTCACTCTTGCTCAAAAACATTTCAAAGAATTAAATGCTCTAATTTTTCGAAACCCATCGCTATAATTAGTTTTTTTATTTTTTAAAGACATAAAAAGAGAGAAAATATTAATTAAATGATACCAAATTTATAAGTTTCTCTCTTTTTTTCAGCAAAGAAATTGATGCATAATTTTCAATTCAAGTGATAAATTTTTATGCTTAAAGTTCCAGATAGCTCGAACTGTCGAATTTTTGTAAAAATGTGTTGACTATAAACAAAGGACTCTATTTTTAATAGGAATGGATACTATTTTTTTAGATTTAAAACTATTTTTTCTCTCATGTTATTCTCATAATAATGAGTAAGTTGGGATTGTTATAAAAGTACGAATTACCCGGTAACTGATTTTAAAGAATTTTTTTTAATCATTCTCTCCTTTCAGGGGAAGAGTATTTTTAAAACAATGTTTTATCATTCACTGTTTCTTTTTTCTAAATTTTCTTTTCAATATATATATATACAGTCGAACTTCCATACATCGAACTTCCCTATATCGAAATTTTCTATATATCGAACTCTTAGCAAATCTCCATCTTCATTACATAGAAAAACTGTTTCTATATATCGAAAAAATCTCTATATATCGAAATGTTTTTCACGACATTTTGGGAAATTTTATTCCACTTTAGAATAAAATCTTTCAATTTTTGGCGTTTGAAAGAATACTTCGTGGACTTAATTCGTGGAAAATTTCCCTGTTCAAGTTTTTAATGGGCTGAATGTAACCACTGTCTGGATTATTGTTTTTTTAAAGATATATAGTACTCTATAAAACTTTCATATTAATTCATTTTTAGTTATTAACTTTCATTTAATGTGATTCGCCTATAAATTGGAAATGGAGTTTCGTATACGAAAATTAGCTTTAATTTTAATGTTTTAGAAGAATTATGATAAAACTAAGATCAATTCTATATATCAAAATTTCTATATATCGATTTTTTTCCGGCATTTTGCTACTTCGATATATGGAGGTTCGACTGTATATATATATATATAATCCCGGTCTTCTGATGGTAGGTACTTCTTTCTCCTGACTTCGCCTATTTCAAATAAATATAAAGAAAGCGATTTTGAAATCTATGAATAAGTACCTTCCTGAACGTCCACCTGGTATGATGGTTTTCGACCAAAGCTGCCATGCATGTTCCTGGGTTTTAACCCCAGCTAAGGCCGGGATGTTTCCGTAATGTGTCCTCAACATTGGATCAACCACAGGTTGTTCCTAAAATAAAGTAACCACTCTCGCTGTGCATAGAGCCTCGCTGATGAGACTCTACGCTGCGAGAGATGCTGCGAGACTCTAGAGCAGTGATTCTCAACCACGGTGCCGCGGCACTTTTGTGTGCCGCCAAATTCTTAAAGTGTGCCGCCAAATTTTAAAAATGTATAATAAAAATTTAATTTTTTTTTTTTTTTTTTTTTTTTTTTTTTTTTTTACGAGTAAAGTTTGTTTCAATTAAAGAAAAGTACACTGTAAAAGAAAACTGTTGTTTTTACAGTTAAATGCCATATTTTTAACTGTTTTTATCCGTTTTAAGTAAACAACTTTTAAACTTATCTTTTTCTTGTGTGCCGCCAAATTTTGAAATCGTTAAAAGTGTGCCGCGACGACAAAAAAAAAAGGTTGAGAATCACTGCTCTAGAGTCTTGATGTGCATATGAGCTAAAATAAACAGGAAAAATGCCTGCCGCATTAAAAAAAATCTATTTCTTAGAATTTTAATTATGTTGGTTGTTGTTCCTAATGCCCTCTGGCTTGAAGTTCCATACCAGGTCCATATAGGCTTTGGGCTTAGTAGTGCGGCTGCGGTTTATAATAGCACTACAAGGGTAGGAGTCCGACTTAGCTAGCTGCCACCACAATTTTGGCCGAACACCCCGAGGCCACATCTTGTGGGATCAAATAAATGCTTCCCCACCCATTTACCTCATAGAAGGACTTTCCAGTCTATGGGTTAAACGTGTCCATATTCGGCCTAGACACCAGGGTACTTAACAGCGCTTGTCGGGTGTGAAAGTGATTACTTTCACATTCTGACATTTTTCGCAAAATCGCGATGAATACGCATCATCCTCCAACGAGTTATTCCGAACTTTTTGTACTGAAGTGTGGGAACATTGTTTGACCGCTGCTTTCAAAAGAAGTGAATCGAGAATTTTCGAGCAGTGTGGCTCGCGGCGAACATTCCGTAAGGATATGCAATAGGGAAGGAAAGAGAGTTGGTGATTCCTGTTTGAATTTAGAAAAAATAATTCGATAAAGTAAAAGTATTTGTCGTGTGCACTGAACGAGGAAGTTGGCTGCAACTTTGTGAAAGAATTATCCACAGATGGAGGTGGATTGTTCCAGGACTCACTACAACGTGCGAATTCCGTGTTCTTCAAATTCGTTTATATTCAACTATTCAGCTACTACGTGGTGAAAATAGACCACTCGAGCAGTCTAATACATGCGAAATCCTTTCCGAATAACATTGTGTAACAAGTGTGTAATAACCACCTTGGGAAACCCCTACATAACATAATAGCGCCGTGAAATAACTCACCATAACATAATTATTTCAATGATAATAACCCATTATAACATCGGGATTCGATCCGAGCACCCTCAGTACCCAAAGCCGACGCGCTACCGAAAGGCTACCTCGGGCCTTTATTTTTATTATGTAATAGCTCACTTTTAATCAGCTATTCGTGAGGCAAGTCAATTGGTATTACACTTTTATTTCTATATCAATCTTATCTGCGTGTTCATTTTTGCTAGCTATAAGCTCAAAAAAGTCTAAAGCCTTAACCTAACTTTATTGCTCTTTCATGTGATTATTTCTGTCGATTTATTTTAAGTAAAGTTCGTTGCATTAAGTATCAGAAGTCTCTTCATGTTTAATACACATAATGAGATTCTATCGGGATGTTGCTAGTTCTTTTTCCGACGTTTATTGCAAAGTTATAATAAAGCTCATGGGCCATTTAGAGTAATTCAGCTAGTTATTTTTCTTTACGATGCCAGGTAATAAACTATTTTTTCTTTTCTTTTTCCCCCCTGAAAGTAATATTAGGAAAAATTCTGGAATCATCTAATATTATAACTAAAGATCAAAAGTATGGAAGATTCAGAATGGAAATTGGGGGTGGTTTTATTAGAACAGGCGCAACATTCAGATGGGAGATCAAACGCACCTGCCTTGCAAATTAGGCGTGATACGCCCCATTTACAAGCGCGTAAACAGTGTGGGGCAAGAAATAACTGTTCTCGGTGGTAGCAGCATTAAACAAAAAGAAAGCATCCTCACCCCCACCCCAGGTAACCCCCACCCCCTAAAAAAAGCTTCGAAGAACATTTTCATCTCGGTGGAAGTTCTAAGGGAAAAAAAAAACATTTTAACATTACGGAAAAATTTTTTCACTGGTTTGGGGGTAGTATATGCCTGAAAATGATTTAGAATTTTGAAATAATTCATCGGATTACTCCAGATATCTTGTGTAAGAACCTCTCCCAGAAGCTTCAAATTTATGGTTCAATGTAACTCATGCGTTTGCTTCACACTACTAGAATAATATGAAATAAATAACAAATAAATGCCAGAAACAGTAAATATGATGCTAATCTCTTTGATCTGCGTTTAAAATAGGTTTTCATGCTTTTTTCTGATCTTTTATTTAATTTTAATTTTACATCACATCTCTTCGCAGAGTTAAAACTACCTTGATACTGATAAAAAAAAAAATCTAGAATGTTACAGAATCTTTGGTATAATGAACTACATATGTATATCAGAGCAGCTTTTTTCCACTCAGTTTTCCATCGTGCAGTATGCAATACAAACTTTTATTAATAGTATCTCTGTCAAGTAACAAGATTTTTTAACGTAGGATTACGTTCCTCCATAACGGTCCTCCGGAAAGGAAAATTACAGACCCTAAAACCAAACGTCCGTACCTCGCGAGTTATAATTTTGTCAGCCCGCCAAACCCAGTCTGTATTGCTTGAACAAGCAGTAAACAGTTAAACAGAAAAGTACCAAAATGCGCCAAAATTTTACATACATGTAATGTATATTTATACATACGTACATATATATATTATATATTATACATAACACATACATACATATATACATACAAAAGAGGTAAGCAATAATAAGTAATCCTACGTTAATAACCCGCGGTAGTTTCGTTAGAAGAGACTACCTGAATTTTTCTTTATGCAAATGCGTAGTTATATCACTAATAGAAAAATAAATCACATTGTTTTTCATAGACTTTTTAACTATATTATATAAACATCACTTTTTTTTCTTTCTTTTTTTTTATTTCAGTAACTTTATATTTCATGTTAGTCCCTTGCCACTTTCAGCCGACTGTCGATTTAAGTAAAATTAAACACTGAAAAGGTTTATGTAAAATGGAACATAATACATTAATTTCATTCTATTTTGCTATACCGTTTATTAGAATCGTAGAAAGAAAAAACTGGGGATTGTGAGAAATTTGATGGTTTACCTTATGTGAAACAGTGACTATACGCGTCAAGTTTCAGTGTGCATTGATCTAATTACGCTCAGTGCATAATCTTCCTATACGCTATGTCTGCATCTCATGTGCGATTTTATATTGCCCGTCATTATGAACTGTTTCTCAGAGTGACAACTAAAAGCGATATCCCCGATTTTCTGGTGTGATGTAAATATTAATACTCGTGTGTTATCTTTTCCAATGTCTAACATACATGGATGCCATTATCTTCAAGCTTCCTATCTAAAAATAAACTCTAATTGGAGATCATCATTATATTCAGAAGCTTATTCAGCTTTTCAATGCATTATCAGAATTTTCTATCTTCAAATTATTTTTCATAAAAAAAAAAATCTTTAACAAATTCCTTTTAAATCACGGCATTATAGATTGAACTCAGCTTTAAAAGCAATGACATAAACTGAGACTAAATCATTATTTTCCAACTCCATACGTATGTTAAAAAAAAATCCACGATCGTGCGAAATCTGTCAAACGTCACACAACAGATTCCAATTTTTCCATTACCGTTAGGGCAACATACATATCAAGGTCTGAATAATCTACATTTAATCTTCCGCCAAACATGCGGGCATGCAACTAAAGAAAAATCTAATAACAACCGACCGAAAAAAAAAACCGCTCTAAAATAACATAATATTTTGACTCAATCATCTTCTGTTATAATATGATTTCCAACCCCCTGAAATTTATCGGAAAAAAAAGGGAGGGGGGGGGACGTTTATCAGCGACTTCAATCAAAACCCCACCAGCGGGTTTGCAATCTGGCGGTCCCGACGGCGCCAGAACTTCTCATGTCAGTCCCTTAGGGGTGGTACAAGGGACCAGCATCTGCCCCCTACTCTGGTTACGACTGGTCGCGTGTACGGACGGCTCCCCTATTTGTTCGGAAGGGGGCGGTTAGGCGCAAATGACAAGGCTCCAGTTTCTTTTTTTTTTCCATGTTCTGGGACAAGGCTGGAACTTCGGTTTTCGGCTATTTTTGCTGGAGGGGGCGAGCGTGATGAAATGGTAAAATGATCATAGAACTTGTACTGCAAGGATATGGCATTGTGAGAAAGGAAAGGTGTGCCTTTGATTGACAGAGGGATCTAATTTGACAACCCACAAATGTTCGGTTTCCCTCGGTATTGTTGCAATTCACTACGAAATCATGACACATGTTTAGAAGGTAGATATGTGCTTTTGAGGCTATTATTGCTTGTACGTTTAGGGTAGGCAAAATTTAATGCAAACGTCACTGTGCTTATTGAAGGGGGCGGTTAGGCCCAAATGATAAGGTTCCAGTTTCACTATTCTTATTTTTTCGATCTGGGACAAGGTTGTTTGCCGGAACTTTTCGGATATTTTCGATGCAGAGTGCAAACATAATAGGTAGTAAAGGAATCACAGAAATACAAATACAAGGATGTGGTCTTGTAAGAAAGAAAAAGTGAGCTTTTCATTGGCAGAAGGATCTAATATGACACTCTCGCAGCCTTAAATTCACATGTATAGTTTTTGTACTATAATTGTTAGGGATACGTAATTTTCGTATATACGAAATAGATGCGAATAAATGCGAAATTTTCATGTTATTGAAGGGGGCGGTTACGCCCAAATGATAAGGTTCCACTTTCACTATTCTTATTTTTTCGATCTGGGACAAGGTTGTTTGCCGGAACATTTCGGATATTTTCGATGCAGAGTGCAAACATAATAGGTAGTAAAGGAATCACAGAAATACAAGTACAAGTGTGGTCTTGTAAGAAAGAAATAGTGAGCTTTTGATTGGCAGAAGGATCTAATATGACACTCTAGCAGCCTTAAATTCACATGTTAGTTTTTGTACTATAATTGTTAGGGATACGTAATTTTCGTATATACGAATAGATGCGAATAAATGCGAAATTTTCATGTTATTGAAGGGGCGGTTAGGCCCAAATGATAAGGTTCCAGTTTCACTATTCTTATTTTTTCGATCTGGGACAAGGTTGTTTGCCGGAACTTTTCGGATATTTTCGATGCAGAGTGCAAACATAATAGGTAGTAAATGAATCACAGAAATACAAATACAAGGATGTAGTCTTGTAAGAAAGAAAAAGTGAGCTTTTCATTGGCAGCAGGATCTAATATGACACTGTAGCAGCCTTAAATTCACATGTATAGTTTTTGTACTATAATTGTTAGGGATACGTAATTTTCGTATATACGAAATAGATGCGAATAATGCGAAATTTTCATGTTATTGAAGGGGGCGGTTACGCCCAAATGATAAGGTTCCACTTTCACTATTCTTATTTTTTCGATCTGGGACAAGGTTGTTTGCCGGAACTTTTCGGATATTTCGATGCAGAGTGCAAACATAATAGGTAGTAAAGGAATCACAGAAATACAAATACAAGGATGTGGTCTTGTAAGAAAGAAAAAGTGAGCTTTTGATTGGCAGAAGGATCTAATATGACACTGTAGCAGCCTTAAATTCACATGTATAGTTTTTGTACTATATTGTTAGGGATACGTAATTTTCGTATCTACGAAATAGATGCGAATAAATGCGAAATTTTCATGTTATTGAAGGGGCGGTTAGGCCCAAATGATAAGGTTCCACTTTCACTATTCTTATTTTTCGATCTGGGACAAGGTTGTTTGCCGGAACTTTTCGGATATTTTCGATGCAGAGTGCAAACATAATAGGTAGTAAAGGAATCACAAATACAAGGATGTGGTCTTGTAAGAAAGAAAAAGTGAGCTTTTGATTGGCAGAAGGATCTAATATGACACTGTAGCAGCCTTAAATTCACATGTATAGTTTTGTACTATAATTGTTAGGGATACGTAATTTTCGTATATACGAAATAGATGCGAATAAATGCGAAATTTTCATGTTATTGAAGGGGGCGGTTAGGCCCAAATGATAAGGTTCCACTTTCACTATTCTTATTTTTTCGATCTGGGACAAGGTTGTTTGCCGGAACTTTTCGGAAATTTTCGATGCAGAGTGCAAACATAATAGGTAGTAAAGGAATCACAGAAATACAAATACAAGGATGTGGTCTTGTAAGAAAGAAAAAGTGAGCTTTTGATTGGCAGAAGGATCTAATATGACACTGTAGCAGCCTTAAATTCACATGTATAGTTTTTGTACTATAATTGTTAGGGATACGTAATTTTCGTATCTACGAAATAGATGCGAATAAATGCGAAATTTTCCGATATGAGCGTATAAATGCAAAAATTATTTTTTTACTACTTTTCGGTGAAAACTCGGTGATAAACGGCTTTTTAAGCGAAATTAGGTATAATAGTAATAATAATTGCTTATGTAAGACCATCCACGGTCTTTAACTGAAAGATCTCTCGAAAATTGCTTATTACTTATTGCTATAGACTTAAGGAAGAGAATGTGCATGGAGACTACTACAATGTTAGCTTTTAACTAAGAATTTTGATAGTTACCTAACCAAGTAAGTAAAATTGGGATTTTTTTTTTTTATAAATGCGAAATTTTTGAATTTATATAACTATTTGAATTTATATATAAATATATTTGCGAATAAATGCGAAATTTTATAAATTGTAAATTTTTTTCGAAATTTCGATAATTTTTATGTGAAATTTACGTACTCCTAATTACTGTAATTTACAACGAAATCTGTTACATTTTTAGAAGATAGATACGTGCGTTTGATCCAGTCAGGCTACTATTGCCTGAATATTTTGACTAAATAATTTTAATGCAAATTTGAATTGAGTAGGTAGGCATAAATGCCCAGGCTCAAAGGTATATTTCTTTTTTTTATGATCTGGGATAAAGCTGCTCGTTGGAACTTCCTTTTTAGATATTTTTGCCAGAGGGTGAGAACGTGGTGAGTGGTTAAGTGATCAGAGAATATGTAAGGTATACCAAGATTCGATTCACAAGAATCGAACTTTTGAGTGAATTAAAGAAGCTGCTTTAAATATGCTAATTTCGGCATACGCGCTTAGTATATTACCACGCAGCGTCATTAATAAAAAGGAGGAGGTTGTTAAGGTTGAAAAGGTGTTATCCTGCGCTAGTGCTTAGCGGGCCAGAAGTTTACATGGCAGTACTGCTGGTTTGACTTACAGTTCGTGAGTATAAAAATATATTGTTCTTGAAAGCTGTGTTTATACATTCCGTACAAGTAGTACGCATGCTTATGCTGTAAAAGCCAATTATAGTGTAACGAATTCAATAAACATTGTTTCATGTATAAACTGTGTTTGCTTCAAATTCAAATAGAGTGCCACTTCAAATTATATACCCAAGTCTGGGTAAAAGTGAGCAAAGAAACTCTATAATATTACTGCAAAGATAGGGTATTGTGAGAAAGTTTTTCCTTTGATTGACAGAGGGATCTAATGACAACCTGGCAACCTAGATTCACGCGTGTATTTTCAGTGGTATTATTGTTTCCACTAGGCACAGCTTTAGAAGATGCTGTAGTATTGCATTTCAACCTCTCCGTTAACAAAAGAAATTCTTCTATCTCGGCCTGAGACCCATCAAAAGATTTCCGACTTAGGTGGCAATATGCTGACGGCAATTTTCCTTTTGTTCATCCGTTAGACTTGTTCCACAGAACCTTAGGGGACATGGTCATTATTCTTGATTTAGTCATCGCCACCGGATGACGCCGCTGATATTAGTTATAAATGACAGGAGACCCCCCAGGTGCTTTCATCATGAACTATCAATTGTTAAGAATCATCCTGGAGGCGTCGCGTGCCTAAACAAAAGGACTCGTGCCTTTCGCATTTTACTCTTTGAAGTGGCTTGGAGGACAAACTAAAAAGGCGGCCGCTTTAGACCCGGGGAAAATATTCATTATCGCCCCAGGAAACCCATTTCCGTTGCTCACTTGTTCTAGATCGTTCGACTTTCTGGAGAGTGATGCAATATCCGGTGGAGGTCTTCTATAAAAAGAGAATGGACCCCTCAGTCGTGGCTTGCGTCTTTTTAGTTCCTGACACGTAGCGGATCCAGTTGAGAGCAGCCGGGTTTGCCGCCCTTAGAGGTTCAAGAGTCCCTTGTGACTGTTTGCAGCGACGATCTAGTTCCTGCAGGAGTAAACATACTCCACTAATTTGTCGGAGACCAGTCTTCGTGGAAGGAGCCTTTGCTACCTTATTTCCCAGTAGGAGTCCTTTCTCCTTAATTTAATATTTTCATCGCTACCGGGTGTGGCAGTGGTCACCGCCGTTGATATTATTGGGGAGCCCTTTCCTCAGGAGAAGTGCCGTTTTTTCATCATTGAAGCAGAGCCAGTTCTGCTAGCTTAGCGGACTTCTGTGTTCTTACTCCGCCCCACGCCGATTAAATCGAGTGTGATCACTTAAGTTACGAAGTTCATCTTACATCTGTGCAGTGTACATATCTCATCATCATCAACTTTATAATAAATTGCATTTGTTTTGTTTATGTAATGAGTGATGTATACCTGGTGTGTTTAAATAATTTTCTGGTTGACACTACGAACCTCAGTTCGCTACAATGCCTATATATGCGTTTGATGCAGTTGGACTAATATTGCCTCAACATTTAGCCTGGACAAATTTAATGCAAAACTCGAAAGAGGCTGTTAAGCACAATGACAAGGCTGCAATTTCCTTCTCCTTTTTATTTATTTATTTGTTTATTTTTTCCACAAAGCTGGGAAAGCCTGGGAGCTGGGAAAGCTGGGAAATCCTGGAGCTTCCTTTTTGGCTTCTTTTGTTGGAGGGTACTAACGTGTTATGTTATACATTATGTTATGCGTGTTACATAGTTACATTCTGTGACCATTATAGTAAAGTGATAACAAAATATAACTGCAGGGATAAGGTATTGTGAGAAAGGAAAGATGCATTCTTGATTGACAGAGTGAAGAATTATGACAACCTCATCCCCCAGTGATCCAAACTAACATGCATATGTTCCAGTGGTATTGTAATTCACCAGGATATCGTCCCATTTTAAGTAGATAAATATGTGCCTCTGATGAATTAAAAAGTTAATTCTTTCGTATCATTGAGTCATGAAAAGGTTCTAAGACCGATGAATTAAGCAGTAAGAAGAATAATAAGAATATTAATTAAACAATAGTTAATATAGCCCTTACAACTAATTACAAATTCTGAAGAGTAAAAAGCATATAATATATATAAAACAGTTCCGTAACTGACTCATTCATTCATTCATCATTCATTCATTCACTGACTGACTGACATACAACGCACAGACCAAACCGCTGGACCTAAAGGGCTGAAATTTTGCATGGCGATTCTTCTAATAGTGTAGGGGTGCACTAAGAAAGATTTTTCAAAAATTCTTCTTAGATTTTTTAAAATTAAATTTTTAAGCTGTTTTAAACTTTTTTACGTTTGCATTTAAAATAATACATTGAGGGTTATAAAATTTATATCGCGAGAAAGATAATAAAACTTCCTTCAAAATAAAATTTTTTTCGAATTTTTACTCCATTTCCTGATTTTTGGTGAATTTTTAAAGAGTAATTTTTAGAATTTAATTTATTAAATGCTGATCACGTGATTTCTTTTTCTGGTACTTTAAATAAATTTATCGTCACGTGCGAAAAAAAAAAGACAAAAATATTTTTTCTTGCTAATGCGGCAGACGATTGGACTTTATTTTGTCTATAAAATATCCCTTACGATTTTTTTAAATATGTTTTTTTTACATCAATTGTATACATTGATCGTCGTATTTATTATAAATATATATATATATATTTATTATTATTTTTTTGGAATTAATTGCATACATTGACCGTTGTATTTAATTTCAATGTACTCCGTAGCGAAGCGCGGGTTTTCAGCTAGTCTATATATATAAAACAGTTCCGTAACTGACTCATTCATTCACTGACTGACTGACTGACTGACATACAACGCACAGACCAAACCGCTGGACCTAAAGGGCTGAAATTTTGCATGGCGATTCTTCTAATAGTGTAGGGGTGCACTAAGAAAGATTTTTCAAAAATTCTTCTTAGATTTTTTAAAATAAAATTTTTAAGCTGTTTTTTAAACTTTTTTTACGTTTGCATTTAAAATAATACATTGAGGGTTATAAAATTAATATCACGAGAAAGATCATAAAAATTCCTTCAAAATGAAATTTTTTTAGAATTTTTACCTCCATTTCCTGATTTTTGGTGAATTTTTAAAGATTAATTTTTAGAATTTAATTTATTAAATGCTGATCACGTGATTTCTTTTTCTGGTACTTTCAATTTAATTTATCGTTACGTGCGTAACAACTAAATAGACAAAAAAAATATTTTTTTCTCTTTCTAATGCAGCAGACGATTGGATATTATCCAAAAAAAATGCATATCCCTTACAATTTTTTTATAAATATATATATATAGATAGATATATATTTTACATCAATTGTATACATTGATCATCGCATTTATTATAAATATATATATTTATTTTTTGGCATAAATTGCATACGTTGACCGTTGTATTTAATTTGAATGTACTCCGTAGCGAAGCGCGGGTTTTCAGCTAGTGGAAAAATATAATCAAATACTATCTTTCGTAAACATTTTCATTATCTGCTAATAAAATTTTAAGTATATAGGTGAATCACATTGTGTTCCCGTGGCTCTAATGCATCTCCCTCATCAACCAAAATTACAAGTTTTCGACCTGGTGCATGACGTCATATCTCCCCCCAATCCCTTCCCCTCCCCTCCCCACCACGCTCCAGTGCCCCCGTAAGCGAACTCCTCTCAAACACGAACTCTTCATCATTCCGGTCATTTGGCGGCCCTTTCGTCGCTTGGCGCGATTACCAGTCTGCTAATTAAGTAATGGTCGGGTAAAAATTATCATTTTTCACTGATGCCACCTCGTGATTAATTTCTCTCGCGGGAGTATCTCACCGTCGCTTTTCTTGCCTTTCCTCTCGCGGCAGTCGTAATGGTGGGAAAGGGGGGGGGGGGGTTGGGGTGGGAGAAGTATACATATCCGGCCAACAAAACGGGGAATTTAGATTCCAAAATCGTCCGGGTTATTTGTTAATGATTGCGCAAAAAACTAAAAGCGCTTCTGGTGTAAAATATGCAACGGCTTTTTGATGTTTTCACGTCCTTGTTAACAAATATATGACATGACGTTTATCGTCTGCCGCATTCAATTTCTTTGTCTGGCTAAGCAGAGTGGTCGATATTATGACATAATAAACTTCCGGCGTTTTCTGTTTATGAGCGTTTGTATAATTCCGTAATATACGATTACTGTAGGGAAAATTTTTTAGTTAATTTTGTTAGTTTCTGAATGAATATATAAATAAATAAATAAATAAATAAATATATATATATATATATATATATATATATATATATATATATATATATATATATATATATATATATATATATATGCATGTATATATATATTTTACAGTGAGATACGTCCTGGTACTCTTATCGTCTACTGCATTCAATTTCTTTCTCTTTATAAGCGCAGAATGGTCGATATTACGACATGATATCTTTCTGTTTTACATAGGATATCTATCTATTTATCTACCTATTTATCTATCTATCAATCTATATATATATATATATATATATATATATATATATATATATATATATATATATAAGGGAGTATGAAATTTCCCGTTCTAAAGAGGGAATCGTAAAAATAGGTTAATACATTCTACCTAAATTTAGGTCCAACTTTAAACTGGCAGATTGTCTAGTACAGCAAATACACACTACATCCTTAATTCGATAAGCAAATCCTATTTCCTAAGTTTCAAATTGAACCACTCCAAAGTGCCCCTAACTCAACCCCCCCTCGAACTGAGTGTTTCGAACACGTCTCTCACCGTGTCTTGTACCCTGGACTGAAATGGCCCCATAAAGCTCGGCATGGCTGAAAGAAAATAAGAAAAACCAGCTGTCCTGGGTTTACCCGGAAGGAGTTGTGTCCCCACCACCAGGTTGACTCCACGCCTCATCCGACGTTTATGATCCGTAACTGGAGCTACTTTAGTCGGCAACTTTAGTTTCCGCGTCAGTGTTTTTACTTTCAGCATGTTAGGCCTTCTTTATCATATTCTGTGCCAGTTCTAGAGTATCTCCCACACTAACTTTTTTTTTCTTCTTCTTAAGTTAAAGGAAGAGATATAACTGTGTTCATATTTTCCCATTAAAAATGATTTACTCGCTGAAGGATGTTGTTTGTTTTATTTCATTATGGCGTATGACTAAAGAGAGGGTAAATTTTAGCTGCGTAAAAATAATAATAATAATAATAATAATAATAAATCTTACTAAAATTTTAAAAAAGCTTTATATTTGTCAAAAATATATTGTAATAAAGATTGAAAAGTCTTCTTTCATAAGGATTTACGGCTTGAATGTTGCAAAATATTTGCTATATTTCCCACGTATGGTTAGGAAGAGAGTAAGTTTTTAAAAAAAATGAAGTATAAAAAAAAATTAAAGATAATTATAATTTATTTTAAGTTACTTTTTATCGGAAATATATTGTGATAAAGTTTAAAAATATTTCAGGCAGCCTCTTCTAACGAAACTACGGGATTATTAACGTAGGATTACTTATCGTTCTTACCTCTTTTCTTTTTTTACACGCACTTTGGTACTTTTCTGTTTAACTGTTTACTGATACTAGGTTTGGCGCGCTGCCAAACTAATTACTCGCGACGCCGGACAATTTTTTTTTCTCTCCGCAGGACCGGTATTGAGGAACGTAATCCTACGTTAAAAGTCCCCATTTACAAGGATTTAAGGTGCGAAATTTTCAAAAACTGTGTTTAATATCGGGCGTATGGCTGGAAAGATAATTAAATTTTTGCATCGTCAGGAAAAGAAAAAACAAAAATGTTATATTAAATTTCCGGACAAACTAAATAAGGCTTAAATTTTAATGGAAATTTTTTTTATAAAGGTTTATAAATAAGATAAAACATATATATTTTTTTTTTTTTGGGGGGGGGGGGTAGGGTGTTCCTCAGTAAATTCTCAACAAATGGAACTACGCTTTATTGGCGAGAAATTCGTATTCATTCATTCGATTCCTGATTGGAGTGATTAAAGCTTTGAAGTTCCACAATCATTGGTAGTTTGAGTCGTTAATTGTCAACAAGCGCAAAATCTTGTTTATTAGATGCACAGAATATAGTTTTTTAATGTGCAAAAAACTTTTTTGGTGCCGAAAAAAAAATTTCTATTGAATGGGAATTATGAGCCAGTAGTCAGGGAAATAGGAAAATAATTTGCTGAATGATAAAGTTTGCGATAAAAAATTTTAAGTGATAGTAATTTTAAAAAACAGTATATTTCAGCAAACTGGACTTCGTTGGACGTTATTTTTGCAAGACAAGGAAGAAAGATGTTTTCTAATAATTGTCACCACGAATGGTGATCGAACCTGAGGTCCAAACTTCTTAGCCGGCAGTCTACCATCATGTCTATATTAGCGACGTGAAAAGGTCCCACACTCCTCCAATTTATCTCATATCAACAATACCACTTGATCATAAGGTTAATTAATTTTATATTCGCGGACATCTGTTTGTTTTTAATTAGCCTAATGTCTATGGGTTCTAAAACTCCATATACAATTAAAACTCTATAACAATTCCTATACAACTTTGCAAAAAGATAAGGTTGTATTCCTATTACCCAATCCGCAAAAATATAATAATAATTAAGAAAGAACATTTTCAACAGCATCCTTTTTCAAACAAACAAGAAGAGAGTTCCCCTTTCCTAACCAAGTATTAATACTCGTTAAGTCCAATTGTACTATGTCACAAATTCCTGCACACTGCCAAATGCAAGAAAAACATGAAAAACTGAATTTCAATATATATATATATATATATATATAAAAGCAATTAAATATAGTAATAAAGGAGTTAGAATGATAAAGCATGACTGCACAGAAAGCAAGTACAGGTAGTTTCTGTGCAGTCATGCTTTATCATTCTCCTTTATTACTATATTTAATTGCTTATATAGTACATTTTTTACGAGCAGCTCTGTGCAGTAAATAAAGATTACTCTTATTAATTTGCTTATTTTAATTCTCTTTATGCATTTGCAACTTATATATATATATATATATATATATATATATATATATATATATATCCCTTTTGGAAACATATAACGTGTATCAAACTTAAATAACCCCAAAAAATTCATATTCCGATGTCGAAACTATTATTTATAACAATCTTCTGTTTGTACGGGGGTTTGAACTTCGAACCTCCATATCCCAAGACATATATATATATATATATATATATATATATATATATATATATATATATATATCTGTGTGTGTGTGTGTTAGTTAGCTAGATTTTCTATGAAGTATAACAACACTATTGACCGTAAATATTTACTCAACAATCAGTTATTTTTACTAGGGTAAAGAATCTTAGAGTTTTTCTGTTTCTTTTTGCTTTTGTATTCTAGGAGAGAGTGGGTTGACATGGGTAGCATCATTTCGTCCATTTGGAGATCTAATGGTCTGTGGTTCGCGTCTTATACCTGGCAGAGAAAGCATTATGCACTTTCAAACCGCACGACTTAAATAACTGAAACAAGCTGAAAAGGGTTATAACTCATTTTAGAAACAGCTTTCAAATAATACTTTGGTTTGTAAAAAGATGTGTATGAAGATTATTTTAGTACTGCATGCCCCAACAATTTTTCACGTCTCTGGTAATATTAAAAAAAAAGCTTTTGTAACGCCATTAGATCGTTTAGTCTTTAATTTTACATGCATCTATATATAGAAAAGAATGAACTTGAGAAAAAAAATAAGCCATGTCTAACTGATATAAACACTTTTTTTGTCGCATCTTATTTATGGAAATAAAAAATATTCAGCCCTGTATTCCTTTTCACTTTTCGATACAAATGTGTGCTAAGGATATATACCATAAATGCATTTCCAGTTTATTAGAACAAATCATACAACAAATAGACACGTAATGCACATAACTACGTAGCAAACTGTTTGCTCAATAAAAATTCCCTGCCTCATTTTATCGCTATGTAAACATTTTTAACATCCATGATCTAATTTCACTCTTAACTCTAGAAACTCAAAACGATAAAAAATATTTCACTTGAATGCAATTCATCTGTTGCGAGGAATTACGAGAAATTAGAAGTTTTAAAAACATGAGAATAAAATCCTAATGCATTTTAAAATGTTTATTTTCCCCACTTGTCTGCCTCCCACACCATCTCTTTTCCCCCATTCTCTCTTATCCAATAAAACTACTTCGCTGGATTTTTCACCTGTCATCGATCTTTGGCGACGGCGAATAAAGCCAACCGCTCGAGTGCGGCAACCCTACGTCTCAGCACGGACCATTCTTGGAAGTCCTTTCGTGGTGATGTCGCTTGTCTACTACTTGACACTCACACACAGGCTTCTGCATCTATTATGCATGGGTGCAGAGCGGTGCCTTCTGAGTTGAAAGTCGGGCAATGGTATGGAATCACTATTACTTGACATCAAAGACTGGAGTTTGGGCGTCCCTGGGGGACGAGTCTTGAACCAAAAGTTATTCCAACCCGTTTTATCTCTCTCTCTCTATATATATATAGTTTTTTTTTTCTTTATTTCACCGGGACTTAATCCTGTATTTCGCTGATGTTAGCTCATGTTTAGAAGATGTGAAGGTGCTCCGGAGACAAGGGGAATATTAAGTTGAGAAGCATTCGGCAAAATTTATGAAGAGTTGCGTTTCTCTCGCGTTTCGGAGTTGAGAAAAGTTGTTAAAAACTTGTGAAGTCCCAATTGCGAATATGTTCGTAAAAGGGGTGTGATCTTACGATAAGGCTAGAAAAAAAGAACCTTCGTAACACATCGTAGAGGGATAAAAAGAACTCAATAGAATTTTTTTTTAAACGGAATATTGTACATAAAAATATTGCCCGAGACAAAACGAAACTAACTTTTTGTGCATACAATTGAGTTGTCTCTGCTTAAAAAAAAAACAGCATGAATCAGTTTCGATTTTTTTTTTCTTTATAAAAAGACAGAAAATGAGAACTTCCTTAAACCTCTGTGTTTAACAGGAATTTCAGTTAATATTCTACAGATAGAATAATTATTTAAACTTAAGTCTTGTAAATACCTTTTATTTTATGATACATTTTTCAAGAAATACAGGTAAAATAAAATTCGAATTGAATTCTTTTTTTAAAATTCTTACTTTTGAATGCATCGGGTGCCAATAGACTCGCCATTTTAATAACCTGCATTATTTCTTAGCCAATCGCACTGACGTCGCCATTTCCCATGCCTAATTTTTAAACAAAGCGGCGATTTAAAATACAATTCAGCTAATATTCTATAAACATATGGACGATATAAAAAAAATAATAAAAACGTAAATATTAAACAAAAGAAAACAAAATTTCATTTCAGATTCATTAGATGCAAACATATGCGTTTGATCCACTACCATTTGCTTTTGCAAACTACCAGAATAAATGTTTACATTTCTTTTGTGTTTTAATTAACAAGGCCTGCGCGCCGTTTTTTTTTTTATGTGTTTTCGTGATTATGGTAGCTGTAATTTCATTGTTTGCACTTCTGTGCGCGATGCTTATGGAGGGCAAAATAACCTACGATTCTATTACTTTAGTTCGAGATTAAAATTGTTCTTGCTGCGTTATCATAGAATTTATCCGGGGCTTTTCTGGATAAGTAATTCGTAAAATTTATTATTCCATGGACGTTATTTTTCAGGACGTTATTTTCCATTGCTGTATTCCTTATTCATATAGCATTTTAATGTTTTTTAAAAAATTTTTTAAGACCAAATTCGGTTTTCTTGTGATTGTATAGCGTCAAGGTGCGTTTGCTGGCAGACCATACCTGTGCAGTGAGGTTTTGAGAGTGTGTATGACGTCATCAAATATTTTACCATTTCTGTGTTTCATATTGGCAACAGGAAGAAAAGTTTGGTTTTGAGGAAACTTTTGTTTTAGAATTGTATAGATGTTGTCATGCAGATCGATTTTAATAAAATCATTATTGAAGCTTAGAAATTGGGTAAAGTTCTTGAAAGCATTTCACAGCACCGTTCAATAATAACCCTATACTCCAAAATGTAACTAAGCACTGCCACCTTTGAACTGGATAACCGGCTCCTGGTTACATAATCGTGCAGTTCCACAGTTGTTACGCTTCCCCTTTATGTTTATTTCCGTTAGAACCCAGATATATATCCGGGAATTTCGCTGGGAATGATTGCAAATTCTGATGAATGCATAATTAAGGGCCATTTTAAGTTGCTGTAATATATAATATTTATCTTCCGTCACTGACTGACTGATAACGCACAGACCAAACCGCTGGACCTAAAGGGCTGAAATTTTATTTGGCGATTTTTCTTATAGTGTAGAGGTGCACTAAGAAAGATTTTTGAAAAATTCTTAGATTTTTTCTTTTCCTTTTGTGATACTTTAAATTAATTTCGCGTCACGTGCTTAACAACGAAATAAATTGACACGAGAAATATTAAAATACGGTAAAAGATAAAATTCAACCACTAGACTGAATGAGATGGAAGTTTTTTCAGAATTTAATTCAAATTAGTATGTTTTATGGATAAATATACAAATTAATTGCATACATTGACCGCTGTATTTAATCTGAATATGTTCTACATTATTTAGTCTATAAAAATATCCGTTACGATTTTTTTATAATATATATATATATATGTATGTATCTAACGGAACCAACAACGCCCCCTAGCGGACTGACGCAGACTCACTCAGTGTAGCTCCAATCCTGAGTCCAGCAGCTATGCTGTTGTATCGTAAACATGTATACCAGTCTCTTATTTGTTTCTTAGTATCTTGTGTTGTATGTAATTTTTTGTAGTGTTAGTGTTGTAATTTCTGCGGTGTAATGTAAGTTAATAAATTTTTAATAAGTAATAGCTAGCCGTGTGTCATCATACTTCATCGCTACACACACACACACACACACACACACACACACACACACACACACACATATATATATATATATATATATATATATATATTAGCATTAGTTGCATACATTTGGAGTTGTATTTATTATAAATATTTTTTTTGTTTATTTGGCATTAATTGCATACATTGACCGTTGTATTTAATTTGAATGTACTCCGTAGCGAAGCACGGGTATTCAGCTAATGTAGTCATATATGAGGCAGCTAAATTGTGGGGTGAGTGGGAAGACTTTTTAGGAGGCCTTTTTCATGCTTACGTCCTTAGGCCACTTTGGCCAGTCGCAAAGCTAGATTTTTTTTGTGTGCCTGTCAGCCATAACAAAACATTTTTCAGCTTTCTACATGAAAAGAGGTTGACAACATTCTTCATGGCCGTTTTTGTATTTCCTCTGTGTTTTCAACAGATAGTCCCTTTTTTTTAAATTTTATGCTTCGTAAATGAGAAATAATGTCTTTGTTGCATTCCTCATAGACTGAATTTATTGAAATCATGGCTAGGCAACTAATATGTCATATGGCTAAAAGTTAATGCAAGCGAAAAACTTCACTGGATAAACGCGCACTGTTTTCCTCACTTTTGAAGCAAATTTAATTTTTAATTTAGCCAATTGCTTGCTGTATTAAAAATTTAGTTAAGGATCTTGTTTATACCCAATGTTTATTTTGTCTTACATATATAATGTTAGGTACAAAATGTATATGAATATTTGTGGTATTTACCATATTGGTCTCTTTCAATGATCAAGTTTAACTGTAACGACAATCTGTGTGAGTGATTCGAGCATTATTTTACCTTGTGGTCTTCGAAGTCGGAGCTGACCATCCCAACCCACCAATTTGAGGCAGTGACATATTGTAAATTTCGCTCCTCAGAAGTCTTTTGTTCCTTAGCATAACAACAAAACATTTATGAATCAGATTACTATTAACAAACCACCGTAAGTTTTTTTAGTTTCAAAAACTGGACTGCAGCAGTCCGGTTATTACTTCTATCTTACGGCTAGAACTGGAGTTTATGGAACATAATTTTGCGGAAACTTTTTATTTTATCATTTATTTATTATTTTTTTTTCAAATGACTCCTTCTTCTTCGATAGTCATTTATGTAAACCTGAGGAACGAAACCAAAGTTGTACAGATTATTTTTTTTAATTATTATTATTATTGCTTTTTAATTTTTAAGTCGAAATAAACAAAATCTGGACTGCACCAGCCGGGTCATCACTTCTATATTACAGCTAGAATTGGTGTACATGGAACATGTTTTTGCAGAGGCTCTTTTATTTTGTTATTTGTTAATTTTTATGAACGGTTTCGCCATAATCGTCACTTACGGAATTAGGATGTGTATGCATCTTTTACTTTGCATTAGGATTATTTGTGTGCTTGCATGTATGGTGCGTTGAGCCTATACTGTAAGTTGTGTTTGTCTTTTCATTTTCTTTTTGACTTATTGCTTCCTTGGGGGACTCGGGGCTTTGGGATGTTTTTTGGGCTTACCTGAATCCTATTCAGAAAGTTCCCCTTGAGGTAACTGACATGATTAGGCTCCCTGATGAAGAGACCTGTCGGTTACCTCTATTGTTTTATGGTTCAGTTCCGGCACTTATACAGAATCTTGCCGTTGGTGCGTGGATGCCCAGAGTGCTTGATTTCTGTTTGTTTTGTGTCTATATTCGTATTATTTTTATCTATCTCTGTTGGATTATTTATTTATTTTTGTGAACGTCTCATCTTACCGCGATTACCATTCATAGCAGACTGAGATACAAAGCCAAAGTATTTTTATTAGTAGTCGTGCAAATTATTATTACTAACATTAATACTAACTATTATTATCTTAATTATATTAATAACATAATTATCAAATATATTATAATTTATATAACTTTTTTATAAATTATTTATTTATGATAATTACTTTTTATTATTTTCATGCAAGACTGAGATATGAACATGGTAGTCAGACTGTTTTTATAATTTGTAGTACAAATTATTATCATTATTATATTAAGTGATTATAGACTATATTTTATTCTTTACGCTACTAGTTTTCGTGATGTCATAGTTTTCGTGAGAAAGAAATTCCACTTCGAAATCATCTGTTTATTAGTCCCTTGTGAGATTATTAGCTTCCTTTCGGGCAGTTACGGTCCTGACTTCACCAGATGACTAATTTAGAAAATACGCAAAATATAACAGGATGAAATTCATTACGTTATTTCAACTTGCAAAAATGTCAGTACAGCATTTGCAAGCAAAAATAGTTAATTTCAATCAAACACATCTGACGATTGCGATCGGTCAGGGCGAGTTTGTTATCTACGTCCCCCCGCTCGAAAGGGAGTCAAATCTATATACCTGAATTACGACAAATCCGCCTCTCCGCTTACGTAATCACGCTCCCGCGTTGCCAAGAGACCAATATAGACAAACGTCATTTACGGGAGGAAACTGAATCAATTACACTACAATGACAGTATTTGCTTGCGCAGGACATTCCGTACACAATATGCAGATTTCTCTTGGATTTGTTCCGTTTAGAGGAAATATTAATTTATATTTCGGTTGAAAGAATAGATATAATATTGGAGCATTCGGAATCATTCTTCGGGGAATGGCATTGTTGATTATTAAGCATCCGAGTTAAAATGAGCTGGAAGATAAATTTAGAGCGAAATTGCAGGCAATGTATTCAGATTTTCGTAGTCAAAGTATTGTCTCTAATAGATACAAATATATATATATATATATATATATATATATATATATATATATATATATATATATATATATACAGGGCCGCCCAGAGGGGGGGGAGGCAACTGGGGCACTTTGCCCCAGGCCCCCAACTGCCGGAGGGGCCCCAAGAAAGTTTAAAAAAATTTATTTATTAGATTACCTCAGAAAATATAACAAGAGAGCAGTGCAATGAAATATAATAATTATATTCATCATTCATGTAATAAAATTTTAAGTATGAGTAACTGAATTTGAATGTGTGTTTTTGTCTCTTTCCATTTTTATTTTTCTTGGGGCCCCCAACAGAAGTTTGCCCCAGGCCCTGTAAAGTCTCTGGGCGACCCTGTATATATATATATATATATATATATATATATATATATATATATATATATATATATATATACATATATATACATATATATATATATATATATATATATATATATATATATATATATATATATATATATACATATATAAGGTTTGTCTCTGTTGAAACTGTGTTCCTTGGCAAAAAAAACGCTCTGAACACTAATGCAATAACACTAATGCAAAACTAATCAGGGAGATATTGTGCCAAATCTGTTAACCCCATCACATCGCTGTAACCAATGCAGGTGACAGGAATTATGCCTCTTCTATAACTCAATCGTCTCCTGTTCTCACACAATTCTTTCTTCTTTCTCTCCGCATATCTCCGAGGAATACTATGCGCCATTTCTTTTTACCTCCCCAGCAGACGATTCGAGTATATTTTTCCCCTTTTCCCAGCACATATTGAAGTCGGATATCTCTACTTCGAAAACCAAAAAGAAAAGTAAGGGATAGATAGAAGAAGAAGAAAAAAAATAAAAAGATGGAATAAAAGGAATCAGAAATGCGTTATTTATTATATTTCTGGTACGAACGGTGATTTGGATAATACGTACGTGACAAACATTGAAAAATGTTTTAAGGAGACGACGCTTTAACTTCTGGAAACGTCGTTGCATCTATCTGCAAGTGATGCTGCTTACATTTTGAAGTATTACGGGGGAATTTATTTATGTATTTTGCCACTCCATGATTGCTTTCGCCGAGCGAGAGAGTGCCATTTTTTTTTTCCCCTCTTCTTCTTTCGTTCCTTTTTAGAAAAGAGGTGAAGTTTATTTATGCATAAAAGGAAATATGAGTATTTATTTCTTTTAAACCTCGTCTGCCTTTTATATAAATGAGAGTATTGTGTAGTAGATAAGAGGTGAATTTATTTTCTGTCTCAAAAGTGAAATTTCCCCCCGTTTTTCAACCGAGGCGGGGATGACTAATTCATCAAGGACCACGGAGTCAATATTTAGAAAACTTTGCACTCTTTAAGAATGAAAAAAAAAAATAGACTATGTTTCTTTTGTTGCATAGAGCTGCGCACAGGGAAGACTACAATTATTATCATCAGGATTAATAAGGAAGGTTAAAATGTTCCATTTTGGAGAACAAAACGCTAACGAGAACTGGCGAATGAGAACAGTTGAGGAAATGTAAACATGATCGTCATCAGGCCCTGATTTTCCATTAGGCCCAGAAGGCCCGGGCCAAGGGGCCCCCGAATGTTAGGGGCCCCCCAAAATTTTTATTTTAAAAGAAAAATTCCCAATTCAATTTTTTATTTTTATTTTACCTTTTCTTAAAGCGATTTTTTTAAAAATTTCCTTTCAAATTTGATTGATTGGTTCATCATATCTACAGTTATATGTATAGTTTATCATATATATGTTATAGTGTATATAATAAATTAATAAGTTTTTCTGGTTGCATTGTATTGGTGTTATAATGGTGAAGTTAATATGTTCTATTGCTTTTGTTATATGATAATGTTCTAGGCTTCTACGCTTCAAATAGCTAATTCTTGGTAAAATGGTACTTTCACATTATTTTTTTGTGTGTCAATTTAGGAAATTTTATGCCCACATCAGTGTTAGGGGGCCCCCTTCTCAATTTGTGCCTATAGTCCAGAATTTTCTAAATCGGACCCTGATCGTCATTGATATGTTTCCTCGCATTATGTGATTAAGATCCCAACTGGAACTGAAATAATCTATTAATTTAATGTTATTCGATTTGGAATTCAGTATTTTGTTCAGTACTTTAGATTACTGGACATGTACATTTTCATGTTTACAGTCAGAGTCCCCTGTTCCTAATTTTGCTTAATCAGGGGTCATTCCTGGAATTTTCGCTCAACTTCTGATTTTCTTTATTTCAGGTATATTTTAAAGCAGTATGTTTTAAAACTTTCCTTATCCTCTATAAGTGATTTTCTAAAGAAATTTCAGGTAGTCTCCTCTAACGAAACTACCGCGGGTTATTGACGGAGGATTACTTAACGTTGCTTACTTCTTTTGTTCTTCGGATAAAGGTTTACGTGGCATCTTGGAACTCTACTCTGCTACTCAATATATATGGTTTTTCCATGCAAAAAGAATAATGTACACCTACGCGGATGTTGCCAATAAAGAAACTCATTAATAACATCACAGAATGATAATAAAAGCAAACGATTTTTAAATTTAAAAGTTCAGGGCGTTTGATAATGGTAAAATTAAAAAAAAAGCTAGCTCGTGCCATCTAGGGGAAGAAAAATGTGTAATTTGAAATTAACAATCCGCACGGAGAGGAGATTAGGGGACAGTGGACTTTCATAATTGTAAAATTTGTCCAAAAATTCGATTTTTTTATTTTATTGAATTGTAAAACTACGGGCGAGTAGGAATGTGTTGCAAAAATAATTTTTAATTTTTGTGATTACTTTCCTAGTTATAGGCATTTGCATTTAATTTAGATATTATGTGGTTACTAATAGAAATAGCTTTAAATGTGTTTTTCTCAAAATAAAGAAATTTCATGTCATACGAATATTCAGACTGCTCCAGGCGCATTTCTCATTATCGTATTTCTTTGAAATTTAAGTTTTATATTCTTAACTGTATATCAAATAAATCTTATTGAAAAAAATTATGCTTCGCAGCTCAGAATTTCTAAATTTTGTACTTGAAAAGATGATTTATAGGTATTTTACTTAATAAAAAGGGTGTTTTCACTATTATTATTTTTTTCTCTTTATATTTTTAATGAATGCTAAAAATAAGCAATAAGTTTCATTGTTAGTTCTATAGGGTATCCTGTAAATAAAAATTACCATATATATGCAAAAGAAATGCGCATGGAACATTTTTAATGAGGCCAAATTTTGATATAATTAATAATTCATAATTCATAAATTATTAATCTTTCATCTTTAAATTTTAACCACTTTTACATATCTATGGTACTAAACATGTTCAAATTTTAAGCAAATACATTCAAAACAAAAAAGTTAGGTTTGAAGGTCCACTGTCCCCTTAAAATGGTACTTCATTTATCGATTTTGGTTAAGTATGAAGGGAGAAAAAGGGATAAAACAAGAAAACACCTTTTAGAAATAATTTTGCCACTCTCGATTTATAACTCCCGACGACGGTTTAAAAGTCTGAAATTTTGTTTTACCGCGGACCGTTATGGAGGAACGTAATCCTAAGTTAAAGATAACATAAATACTGTCTAAACGGTATTTCACGACTATCTTGTACCTATGGCGATAAAGGACAGCTATTTAAGGTAAAAATAAATAATAATAAATAAAATAAACAACAACAATAATAATAATGCATAAAATATAAATGTCTGAATTATCAAAGAATATAATTTCATTCTGAAGGTAATTTCAAGGAATAAACACTATAATAGATGAAGAGAGTTTTGCTGATAACCCCGTGTTTTAACATTAAATTTCTTATGAAAATAGAGAGTTTTGTTGCATATTTCGACCACACCTACTTGCAGGAGTGCCACAGTAATCAGAATCCAGTGCTAACTACTTAAAAAAAATTTTTTTTTCGTTGAGCACAGTTCAGTTTTGAAACTCGCCACGACATTCTCTGGTAGCAGGAGTGATTGATGGGCAGACTGAGACACTTAAGTGACCTTCCAATATCCTACTGGCTTTGACCATTACTACTTAACAAGAACGGTCATTATATATGAAAAAAAGATATTGAATCACATGAAAAAGAAAATTACGAACGTTGATATTATTTTTCTATGGAGGTGCTATATGGTTCTGTTTCTTATGTACCCTGTGAATCCTCTAACGGTCCAGGCACACTATAAAGTAATAGGCATAAATATAAATAATTCCTTTATTTTCTACGTAGAGGTAGACTAACATAGACCGACTTGGGGCTTCAAATAATAACACAACAGTATCGCAACTTGTATCACAACAGTATCGCAACAGTATCGTACTAAGAAACTGAACTGTAAAGTCGTAATGAACCCTTTCAGGCAGAATATACGTTCACTAACAATACCCGTAACCATCGGGATCTGAAATAACTATCGAAATCGTGCAGCCACCTAGGCTAGATACTATACGTGCTCTATCAGTTAAATACCGCTATCACCTTCAATCTAACTTTTCTCGACTCTTTCGTATCTCTACTAATAGCGTAACGCACTACCGTACAAATCTCCATCCCTTCTTGGGCTCTGCCAACTCAGCGTGTGTCACATAAATAGACCAGACACCTGCTCCGAACTCACTTCGACTGGCCTGCACTGCGCAGCTACCAGAAATTTGCATCTGCGCAACACGCGAACCCTACAGTGCTAATTAGTGTCTTTAGATTCGTAGAGCAGATATCGGAATTATCATGTTGTTGTTGTTTCTAATCCCCCCCCCCCCCTGGCCGGAAGTATTCCAGACCGGGTCCATATAGGCTAGCGGGCTCAGGGGTGTTTATAAGGACACCACAAGGGTTGGAGTTCGATTTAGCCAGGTGCCACCTCAGTTATGACCGCGCAACACCACGGGCGACATCTGGGGTGATCGTACACTATCCCACCCTCTATGAACTAAACTCTCCGGACTACGGATTTAAGGGGACTCACGACTCTTTGGTAAAGGATAAAAGGCATATTTTCATACTTTTTGACTCTTTGTAACTATTTCAATTTTTCCAAATTTTATGTATATGATAAATTGATATATTTATTTTAATAAACAAATATTCAACTCTCAAAATAATTTTAAATATATATATATTTTTTAAATGCTTTAGATATACCTTGTTTTATAAGCATTTTTATTCTATACTGGCTTGCGCGCAGAACTATGAAATTAATTTTACACTTAAATGTATAATTCCTGTTTTATATTTTGAATACATAATTCAAAATGCAATTGAACTAAAACAATCAACATCAAATTTTTTTTTTCAATTTTTTTAAAACTTCTCAAAATATACTTAAAATTTTCTTAAATTTTTGCATTAATTTACCCCTGAAAAAATAACAAAATATGCAGTGTTGCATAATTCTAGTTCAGACGCAATTAAATAACATGATTATGCTGTGATAAAAATTTCAGGGAATTATGTTCATAGTTTTTGAGATACAGTTGCGGAATGAGCAAAATTACATCTTGAGAAAATGAGTTTAAAATTTTTTCTTACCATAACTTGATCAGTAATTAAATATTAGAATATCAATATCTCCGGAACTAAGCGGAATATTTTCATGCGGTTTGCTTCATTTTGTTCAAAAATGATCAGGCTTTAACATATATATTTTTCAAAACATCGAATGTTTTAAAGATTTAAGAGTAGTGAGTCCCCTTAACGTGCTTATATCAGGCCTAGACACGGAGGTGTTTAATGGCGCTTGTTCTGATATGAACCGAGCACCTTCGGTGCCGAAAGCCGATGCGCTACCACTAGACTACATCGGGCCCTATAATTATCACCAGCTAGTGTACGTTATTGTAAAAAACGTTGAGTAATAATGCTGAAGAGAAAATAATGAAACATTGCCTCCTAAAAAATCTATGGCATTACGTGGTTTTTTCGCCTTTAATTTGATTAGAGTTTCTATTCGTAATTGCAAGGGTTATTAAAACTGTTTTCAGTGAAGTATAGGTTTATATATGACGAGCTTCGTTTTGCGTAAACAGAGTAGAGCGATAGAGGTGGCATTGTGTACAGGTTATCATGACTTATAGAGTATTTTTTCCAGTTTCTCTGGACTGAAATAGTGGAAGAAAATTGTAAAATATATTAACACACACAACCTTGAAAGATATATATATATATATATATATATATATATATATATATATATACATGTATATAAACATTTACATTTAGATGGTAAAAAGAAAGGTCTTAG
Source organism: Dolomedes plantarius (assembly GCA_907164885.2). Taxonomy (NCBI): domain Eukaryota; kingdom Metazoa; phylum Arthropoda; class Arachnida; order Araneae; family Dolomedidae; genus Dolomedes; species Dolomedes plantarius. The sequence goes on along the minus strand of OU015495.1, from coordinate 175,838,834 downwards.
CTTGAAAATAATTAGACGGAATTCAGAAAGCGTACGAATGGAGGAGAACAATTTTAAATAATGAAACTATTAGACTCAGCTCGTGCACAGGCAGCAAAGGTATTAACCTAAAGATTGAATCAGAATTGGATTACGGATCATTAACCTTAACATTTGGATGCGGTTGCTATTGACAACGATCGGAATACGTGTGTAAGTGATATGTTTGTTATCCAGTTAAAGCATCTCGAAATCCAGAACCTTCCTGTCTGTTATTTAATTTCAATTTTCAGTGGAACTTGGGAGGCGTTCATTAATGCCTGAGGAGAAATTAAAATGTTCATTAGATCGAGATTCCCTAAATTAATGTCTGAAAATAATAGTTACTAATCAATTTTCAGAGATATATCATAAAAGATAGATTCTTAGTCTAGACGTATTTTACTTGAAATTCGGTTCAAATTTTGGATCAGATTTTTCCGGGACCAGAAAAGAATTTGATTCTTAGTCTAGACGTATTTTACAAGAAGGTGCAAATATTGGATCAAATTTATTCGGGACTAGAAAAAAAAATCATATTCTTAGTCTAGACGTATTTTACATGAAATTCAGACCAAATTTTGGATCAGATTTTTTCGGGACTAGAAAAAAAAAATCATATTCTTAGTCTAGACGTATTTTACATGAAATTTGGGGCAAATTTTGGATCAAAGTTATTCGCTAAAAGAAAAATATCAGATTCTTAGTTTAGACGTATTTTAAATGAAATTCGGTGCAAATTTTTTATCAGATTTATTCGGGACTAGAAAAAAATCAGATTCTTAGTCTAGACGTATTTTACATGAAATTCGGTGCAAATTTCGGGGCAGATTTATTCGGAACCAGGAAAAAATTCAGATTCTTAGTCTAGACGTATTTTACATGAAATTCGGTACAAATTTCGGGTCAGATTTATTCGGAACCAGGGAAAAATAAAACAGATTCTTAACCTAGACGTATTTTACAAGAAATTCGATGCAAATTTTGGAATAGATTTAATCGGGACCAGAAAAAAAATCATAAAGTTGTGGAATCAGCTGAATTTTGGTACGTTTAATTCCATACTGTAAAAATGAAATATCGTTTTGGGGATTTTGGAAAAATGGAAATATAACTAGAAGGGTAAGATCTATTTATGATACAAAAGAAGGATGCGTAAAACAGATAAACTATACTACCCAGAAACACTACACTCTAACAGGTAGCTTATTTAATCTGGATCAGTATTTCGTTTTTAGAGTGCAGATACCCTAAAATCCTAGTTTCCCGTAAACGGATTATTCGTGTACAACGAAAGAAAAATTACCGATAAAAAATACATGCTCTTCAAAAGAATAAACCTTGAACAAAGGAGACTGACAATTGTTTTTTTTCTAGAAGACAAGCTAAAACTATTTTATTATTGTTTTACTTGTATCCTATTTAGATTAATTGCTACATACGTTTCATTTTTTTTTTCACGGAAATATATTTCATTAATTTCGCTTTAGTTTATTTTACCCTTTCGTTTAATTTGAGTTCTCGCAGTAGTTTATTAAAGCAGTTCGTTTTTTTTTTTAATGGCAAATAAAAATGTGGTAAAATCTGAGTTTTCTAAGGAAGCACACTGACTGGAAAGGGTAATGGCAGTTTAATATAGATTCGTGGCTGTAACGACTATATAATGCACCTAATCAGCATCCCCTTTCAGGAGCCTGGAAGGTTAAAGGTGATCAGGGGGTGTCTCCAAGGGGAAGCAGAATGCTACCATTTGTTTGTACTAGATGTGACAATCCATTTTGGTCTACGGGTAGGGAAAGGTGGGAAATAACTTGATGATTATACTGACGCCGGACTTAGTTTGTGAAGGAGGGCTCGAGACGATAATCATGACTATTAAATTTTGCGTACTTCCGGGGAAAATGCACCTATTTCAAGATGACGAATTCAGATGTGAAGGGTATACAGAAAGACTAGGGAAAAAACTGCTCCATAAGTTTGAGCTTTGGTTGATATTTTTTAATTCCTTCTGCTCTACGTATTTCAGTTGTTTAACATTCTTGATTCTTGAGCATGTTTGCGGTTCGGTTATAGATTTTACAGATTGTAACAGACGGTTTCGGAGTATAAAAGACGGTTTTACTTCGTGCGGGTTCAAATTTGAGATCGTGAAGCGGACTGTTGCTACAAGAAGCAGAACTATAGTTTATAAACAGGAAAACACTACTTTTTTTTACAATCCGCAGTGTAATTAAAAGAGAGGCAGCATGTTTCGAGCTAATTAATAGTTCTTTGTCAGGCCGGGGATAATTATGGGCGATTGTCCCTATGAAAAATTAAAAAATACGAGAAACATCGAAGCACTTTGATATAAATCCGGTCCAAAACCCAAAAATTCAAGAAGATAAGGCGGGGAGAGGTGGTGCATTTGAAAGTATGGAGTGAGTTTTACGACTTCCAGACAACACACGGTACCCCTTTACAACACATCACCCGCCCATCACAACACCCTTTAACGAACCTAACATATAAAGCAGGGAATTTGAGTAAAGGCGCTCAAGTAGTAGTTTTTATAATCTTTAATAGTTAAGAATTAAAAGTTTAAAACGAAACAGATCAATCACATGCATAAATATTTTCAGGCAGTATATGAAGATAATGTAGACATATCATCGACTAAACATGAGAAATCTTTCTAAATTGCCAAGTTTTCAAAACAATCTAATTTAGAAGCAGAGTTAGTATGATGGAGAATTTTGCGCCAGAAAAATTATATTTATGTATGCATTCCTTACTTAATTTTCTAGATTTTGAAATCCCGAAACCTCGCACAACGTTTCTTCTAGAATTTTGGGTTTTCGGCCCGATTTATATTAAAGAGCTTCGGAGATCCTCGCATTTGTCAATTATTCTCTCTCTATATATAATATCAGCATTTAATAAATTAAATTCTAAAAATTAATCTTTAAAAATTCACCAAAAATCAGGAAATGAGGTAAAGATTCGAAAAAGATTTCATTTTAAAGGAATTTTTATGATCTTTCTCGTGATATAAATTTTATAACCCTCAAATTATTATTTTAAATGCAAACTTAAAAAAAGTAAAAAAACAGCTTAAAAATTTAATTTAAAAAAATCTAAGAAGAATTTTTCAAAAATCTTCTTAGTGCACCCCTACACTATAAGAAGAATCGCCATGCAAAATTTCAGCCCTTTAGGTCCAGCGGTTTGGTCTGTGCGTTGTATGTCAGTCAGTCAGTGAATGATGAATGAATGACTGAATGAGTCAGTTACGGAACTGTTTTATATAATAGATTGTCCGTAACTGACTGACATATAACGCACAGCCAAACCGCTGGACCTAAATGGCTGAAATTTTTCATGGATATTCTTTTTATAGTGTAGGTGTAGACTAAGAACGATTTTTGAAAAAATTCTTCTTAGATTTTTTTTAAATTAAAATTTTAAGCTGTTTTTGTGACTTTTTTTAAAGTTTGCATTTAAAATAATAATCTGAGGGTTATAAAATTTATATCACGAGAAAGATCATAAAAAATTCCTTTAAAATGAAAACTTTTTCGAATCTTTACCTCCCTTTTCTGATTTTTGGTGAATTTTTAAAGATTAATTTTTAGAATTTAATTTATTAAATACAGATCACGTGGTTTATTTTCTTTTTGTGATACTTTAAACTAATTTTGCATCACGTGCATAAGAACGAAATAGTACAAAAAAAAAATTTTCTTGCTAATGCGGCAGACGATTGGACATTATTAAAAAAATATTAAAAATACAGTAAAAGAAATATTTCTCAAACTCTACTATATTAACTGTACTATATTCTTTAGTATGTTCTATTAGATTTAATTTTGAATATTTTCTTCTACATTATTTTGTCTATAAAAATTTCCGTTACGATTGTTTTATAAATATATTTTTTCGTTTTTTTTACATAATTTGCATACATTGATGATTGTATTTATTATATATATATATATATATTGCATTAATTGCATTACATTGACCGTGTATTTAATTTGAATGTACTCCGTAGCGAAGTACGGGTTTTTCAGCTAGTTGTTCACATAATGCTCCTCGGCTTGAAGGTTAACTATTAATTAGTTCAAACATGTCACCATTCCAAATTGTTACTCAAATTGTGGGATATAAGAAGCTGCATTTCCCTGTTTGCATTTTCCACAAGTTTCCTGTGAGTCAAAATGGGTTGTAGTTCCACTGTTTAAATTTGCCAACGAGCAATCTGGTTATACGGGAAGGACTAGAGAGCCCTTCCCGTATTAAACTCTCCGGGGAACAAAATACAAATACTGCATTCGAGAGGCTCTAAGAATGGATGCATTCGAGTGTGATGTTGTCAGGAGGAAGGGACGTGATTTTTGTATAAGTGATAGAACAAATTTCCTCTAGTTTAAATTACATAAAAGATCAACTTCTCTCGGTAGTAAATTAGCATAGTCATTATTAAGCTAGATTTAAATGAAGCTATAACAATAAAAATAATAAGGAACAGTAAACATAATAAGGAAGTTAAACCTGATAAAGATTTTATTAGGTAGGGGATGAAAAAATGGGAAGTAAACTCCAATCGTTGTCTGAATCATCAATCAGGTTTGGTGGATTTTGCTTTTTACGTAGAAAAACAAACTCGGAGCTCATTTTTCTATAAAAACGGATTATCTCAGATTTTAGCAGCGTCCGACCTGATACAGTAGAAACGACTAATCAAACATTTGTAATTCACTCTTTCAACTGTATTTTTTATTGTAAAGGCGCTTAGATGAGCATTTATTGTCCTCCTACGCTCCAAAAAAAGGAGAAAATTGTGCATTTTTTTATATTGTAAAGTAACTTTGACATATATTTACTGATCCTTACACACCAAGAAGAGGTGCAATACCGGAACAGAAACAAAAGAAAACAAAAGCCTTGTAAAAACGGAATGTCATAAAGTTCAAGTGGCTGCATTTGAGGAAAGCTTTCCAATAATGGACGTCGCAATCTTTCCAGACTAGGCTATACGAATAGATAAATGTTTAAGAGTCCGTCTCAACTGTCTATTTGCTTAGGACATGGTTTGGACTTTACAAATACAAAGACGATGAAAGAATTTGACAAGTCTCTGAAGTCCATTCAATAATCTAAAAGCTGCCCTTACAATTGGTCAGAATGAGTAGCAGTTTGAATTTTTCCAGTTTTAAGCTTGTATTTCTTGGATTATAATCTATTAGTCCTTTTTTTCAATACTGTCTTCTTATTGCAAATGAATTACGAATGTTATTTTGAAAAGCCTGAAGTATTCATCTTCCTCTTCAGCAAGTCGACCAGCTACTCTATTCACGTTAACTCAAAAGTAAGCAGGGATCAATCGCAAAATACATTTCTGCTACTCAACAGAAATATACATACTGTGACAACTTAAGACTCAGGGTAGCGAATAAATATTCAGAGTCTGTCTACTACATTAAAATACACATTTATTAAAAGTTAATTCCAAGAATTTTTACAGACTATTTACAGATTGGTTGATCTACCTCAAGACATAGAGGAAACTGGCCTTCTTAATAGCCAAATAATTTCGCTGAGAAGATGTCGGCGAGTACAGTCACGAACTGAAAACTATAAGGGTCGGCACACAGCCTCTAGAGCATACATCTCTGAAAATAGAGTAACTTCTAGATGAAGTATCGTTTTCGGCAAAAGCCTCTAGAGCGGGTAGCTCTGAAAAATAGAAATAACTTCGTGATGAAGTATCGTGGGCGAGAAGCCTATAGAGCGTATAGCTCTGAAAAAGATATACTTCGTGATGAAGTATTCTAGCTGACGAGAAGATTATAGAGCGGGCTACTCTGAAAAAATAAACTCCGAGATGGTGCCGGTCACTCAAAGGACCTCTGAGACGAAAGGTGCTCTCTGGATGCTCTATAAAAACTCAAACATGCTTCAAAGAGCGAATTTTGGCGTGACTCTGTTGCTTAATAAACACGCTCTTACCTTTCGAGCAGAATGTCAATAAATTTGTATTTGCAGTCTCGACCAAGTCTGCTAAAAAACTGGATTTCTTTCCCGGCTTCGTAACTCGTACTCCCAGTCACGTGACTGGAAATTTTTAGGTTGGCTGGCCAAATTTGTGACGTCATGTTCGTTGGCTCTGATTCGCTTGTTGACGAGGCCGCGTTGCCGGCTCTTATAATCAGCTGATCAGAAAATCATTAGTTCATGTCTAATAAACCATTAGTTTACATCCTTCCAGGGGCGATAGATAGAAGAAACGCTTTTCTCTGCTTCCAGACACCTTGGCTCCGATCTATAGAATTCTCGTAGGTCACCTGTGGGGGGAAGTCCGCGCTGTCTGGGTGATTTATTCGGAAGGTCGTAACGGATCTTTACAATACACACACACACACACGCACACACACACACACACACACACATATATATATATATATATATGCATGTATATAATATATATAAATATATTTATATAACATACAAAACCCAAAATCCTTAACTAATTTCTAAATTCTTTTAAATTTCCTTGGGCGTAATGTAAATTGCGCAGTTCGGTTTTAAGAACAACGGAATTGTAAGTAACCAAAAAAACTAAAGTGGGTAATCGGCATATCGTCCCTTAAAATCCCCAATCTCTCGCGTGAAACTTATATATGAAAACAGATGGCCTCTGTCCCAGATTCCTGGGTTTAGGCGATGATTCCTGAACTAATAAGTCATGTGACAAGGGGCTTGTAAAGTCTATAAAAACTCAAACATGCTTCAACGAGCGAATTTTGGCGTGACTCTGTTGCTTAATAAACACGCTCTTACCTTTTGAGCAGAATGTCAATAAATTTGTATTTGCAGAAGTGAAAAATGATTTGTTATTGGATACTCGACAACGACAAATTCCCTTCTGTGGCATGCCGGTTCCGGTCATCATTCCAACGGTGCTGGGCCGGTATGCTATATATATATATATATATATATATATATATAAATAATAAGCGGTGGGGACGGGTTGAAAGTCTCTTTCTGAAATGAGAAGGATATTTTTTACTATGTGCACTTTAGTACTACAGTGTTATTTTATCATAATTCTTCTAAATTTACTGTTTAAGGTTCTAGTATGATGACTATTTTTATAACATTTCCCAAACCGGCACTTCCGTATGAACATTTACTTATGTTAGTCATAAAAACTGGTTCACTAAGAGGAATGTGATTTCCAAATGCATTTTACAACCTACCGCGCATAAAAAGCAAAATAGACATTTCGAGAAAAAGACAAAAAAAAAAAGTATCCGGTGATAAATATTTCCAGAATGTATTACTTCATCTTATTTGCTACCTTTAGCATTTCTGTGATGCTCCTGCTATTTAAATACATTTTAAAATTTAAAAAAATATAAAAAGGTTTATTTTCTGCCATTTCCTCTTTTTTTCTTATTAGGCAAAATGAACAAAGTGGAAAACATATAAATTTCCTCAGACCAGGAGGCACTTGTTTTCGGAAACGTTGCCAAATTCCACTGAGCTTAAAAAAATAAATAAATAAGTGTATAAACAAAGAAATCAAACACTATAAAATACCATTCAGAGGTGTGTTTTTCTCCCCACGTCTGTGAGCAATTGGATGTTATCTTTCGCACTCACTCACACCATCTGGCGAGAAAAAAAGATTTTTACCTCATTATACAAACTAAAATAAAAATCCCGGTGAAAAATGAATTTTAAAGCGTGAAATATATGGAGTTATTCGTTTAAAAGTGTTTTGAAGCATTGTTACATCAGTTTATTATTCATGCATTTATTATAATTAAGTTAAAATAATGTTTTTTGTTTAAGTTTTTTTAAAAAGTATTATAGAGTGATTAAGAGAGAATTTAACCATTGACTACTAAATAAATCACAAATTCGAGAATAAAAAATTAGTAGAAATAAAGATTTGCATGGTTTTAAAATATATTCACTGTAAACCACTGGAAATTTAAAACAGAGTTCATGTTTTCCAGCTGAGCCGCACATATTGGTTAGTGTAACGAGCTTCTGGGGTATGGGCTAAGTTTCGAATGCCGACTAAAGCGTGGGCGTTCTAATGCTGCTAACTCATAGGGAGTACTGGTGTCATGTTAGTTCACCAATATTGGTTCACCTATGCAGTGCTCCCATAATAAAGAAACGAAGCAATTCGTGGTAATTCGTGGTGTGAAAGGGGCGAATGGCGAAAAGATAAATAACTGTTGGCAGTGTTAGAAAAAAAAATACCCCCTTATACTTTATTAGACATGAAGATAGCGGGATGTTTTCATTGTTATCATAGCTTCTTACTCGTTTTATTTGAATTCGCCTTCCAATCGCAATTCTTTGCAAACTTTTTCGCAAAACCTCTCGAAGTTTTCACCAAGACTTGTTAAAGAAGAATTAAACTTTAACGTGAACGGGCAATTTTTTGTAAGTGACAGTTGCCAGCATAGACGAACATAAGGCACAAGAATGAAGACAGAATGTCAGATTCACCGTTTATGTGAGAAACGTCAGGTGATTGATATTTATCCTTCGAAAACCTGCAAATAGAATTATTTATTTTTGATTTATAAGTAAAATGTGTAATATGCAATGAGAAGATTTAAAAGGAAAAACTAAAAGAAAGTACGTTATGTAATACTGTAGATGAAAAATTAAGAGAAAAATAAATTAAACAATAGAACATGCTAGAGTAATATAGCTGAAATTGTAAGAAAATATTGAAAAGTAAAATGTTTTGCAATAATTTAGCTGAAATAATAAAATAATGATAAATTAAAAGGAAAAATTTTTACAGTAAATTGCTGAAATTTTAATGAAAAATTAAACGAATCATCTACAAAAATATTTCTGAAGAAAAGAATGAAAAATTAACAGAAGAGCGTTCCGCAATAACATAACTGAAATTTTAGTTAAAATTAGAAGAACGAAGTCTTACAATAACGTTACTGGAAAACTAAACAAAAGAATGCTCTGCAATTATGTTGCGGGAGAACAAGAACGTTCTACAATAATAGCTGAAAAAAATGAATCAGTCGTGCTGCAAAGTAACTAAAACATTTAAAGATATAACTTTCCATAATAATGTATCTTAAAATTTTAACTGAATCCTTAACCCCTTCAGGGGCAACCATCTCCCCGTTCACAAGGTGTAAATCTTTTTTTTTCCGATTTTTTTAACCGAAAGAATCTTGAAAAATTTTCCAATTATAGATTCCAAAATGTTTTTACTTCTTTAAACTGATAAAAGATGGCACTACTAACCATTTGTCTGCTCATTTAACTGGAATACATTGGTTTACAAGAATACATAAGTTTAAAAGAAAACTAGTTTTAGGCGTTTGCACTCTGCAAACAGCGCCGCTCAAAGGGTTAAGAAAATTAGATAAAGTTATTTTAATTGTCGAATATTAGGTTCTGATTAAACATGATTCTTCTTAGAAGCCCACATTTGCACTCTTATTTCACTAATGTCTAATTACCCAAAGTGTGAGGATCCTCTTTTCAGGAGCCAATTCATCAAATTTCTTAAAATTGGCAACACCTCAGTTATATGGAAAATAAAAATTTTTAAAAATGGAATCAAAGGTTGTTGAACTTAACGGTAGGTTGTTTTAATAAATTCTGAAGCACGTACTCCAAATGTTTTGTGATTCAGCAAAATATTCGTAGACTAAATCAGAAGTAAATTTTTGTCTACGTATCATGGAAGAAAAAATATAAGCCATAAATTACGTAATTTGAAAATATTAGCAATATTTGTTATCTTTTAATGGCAACAAATACACAGTTCTTTAAAAAATGTGAAAATTTTAGATTTGATTAATCAGTTTGAAAAAATATGTTTGTATGAAATTTCGTTCAAATAAGTGAACATAGAAAAAATTGACAGAAAATATAGACTTGAATTTCCCAATACAAGTTACGAATTGGGGGAGGGCGCGCTTTATTTCTAATATTAATAAAAGCAAAAAAAAATCTTTTGTACATTTTAATTACATTAATTTAAAATTTTTCTTTTTGATCTCCCGGTATAAGTTTTTAGGTGAAATTAATTTCAAAATTGAAACCATAATCCTTCAATCCTGTTTTCTATTTCACGAGAATTTTTCATTTTTATTATTTTATAAATATTTTACTGATTCTTCACTGTAAGAGTTTTCAGTTATTTTTTCTATCAGATCGTCGAAATGTATGATATTTGTAATTAGATTTAGAGTGTTTTGAAACGTTGTTAACTTGTGTATGCATATACGTATCCATTTCATGTAACTGAATTTTAATTAAATGTTCTTATAATCTGGCCTTTAATGACATTTAGCAAGAGGAAAGGCATAACTAATGTAATATTTGATTACAAGATTAGGGGAATTGAGCACAGTCTCAAACTAGATTCGAGACATAACACTTTATTTATTTGCTAAAATAAATATATCACTTCCGTTATTTTATTAATCAAATTATTTGATTAATAAATACTATGAAAATATTTTTTCGATAATAATGCTATGGGAAAACTTTATAAATTTATTATCTTGAGGAATTCTTAACTATAAGTGAAAATTTTTAGGCTTTAGTATATTTCTAACCATGTGTTTTATCTTGCGTACTGTCCGTCGAATTCTCCACCCCCCCCCCCCCCATTTATTATAAAAAAAAAAAAAAAATAAATAAATATATATATATATATATATATATACATACAGTGAAACTTCCCTAGCCAGCCACCCCTATATAACTGCCCCCCCCCCCCTAAAACAACCACTTTTGGATCCATGACTGTCAGTGGCACACTCAGGGGGGGGGGAAAGGGGTCATGCCCCCTAAAAATAGAAATAGAAATTGCATTATGAATATTGATTTTGCATTATCCGTTCATCTCAGCCTTCCCTAAGAAAAAATCCTGGGTGCGCCACTGATGACTGGTCGCCATAGAGAAATCAACCCCTATTAGACAGCCAACCTTCAACAGCCTTATATGTATGTATATATATATATATATATATATATATATATATATATATATATATATATATATATATATATATATATATATATATATATATACAGGGCTAGATTTGAGGCGGAACGCGCCGGAGCGGCGTTCCGGTACCTCTCTTTATCGATAATTTGGAATACCCCCCCCACACACACAAACACCCCAGAAGGTTACCGTTCCGGCACCTCTATTTCTAGAAATCTAGCACTGTATATATATATATATATATATATATATATATATATATATATATACATACACGAGAATCAAATATGTCCCTCGGAGATAATGATTTCCAAAGAATTCCACCGCCTGTAAAATTGCTACTCTATGATCTACACTATATCTGCATTTTACCTCCCCTTCCTGCCCCTCCCCTCATTATTTCCCTACGTCACAATAAACCAAGGAAGACACATTTAACTCCCTAACTATTTAAAATTCCGAGTGTTACTCTGGAAACTATATACGGATTTCCTCTTTTCTTTTGGTTTTACCATGAAGAGGATGATAAAGTAATTTTGTTGTTTGAGCGTCACAGATATGACAGTTCCGAAAGTTGTAACTCACAACGGTTGCGCGCCGTACGGCCCAAGGTAGCGTCCTTTTCCCGTGCGCCATTTATAATGCATAATTCGGTCCCAGACGCGCCAAGTATGCGGTGGGTGAGTAACACTTATGAATTAAAGATTGTTTTCATTTAGTTTCAAAATTTCACCCTGTTAAAGTTGTTTCAATGCTATTTGCTACGTAGTATATGTTTAATGTCTGATTCTTATAAGTCTCTCTTTTCTTCCTATAGGTAATTACAGTTTTGTGGCATTTGTATAAAGCTGTTCGTATGAAGTCGGTTGGTAAGAATTTATATGGCTAATTTCTCTCTACCAGTGTATTAACTTGTAAACGTATAAAAGATATTTTAGGAACTTGAGATGAGTGCACGCACACACGTTGAATGGTGCACATGCAGCAATCGAGCACACGCAACAGTTATAAACATGAAAGGGGCACACTAGTGGGTAGCACATCGGGATTCGGCCCTGAGGGTGCTCGGTTCGAATCCCGACTGGCATCTCTGAATGCTCTCGTGTCTCAGCCGGGCATAAACATGTTAAATCTGAATGTTTCTCCATGTTCTTCGCTGTGGTGGGAAGAATGTACGCACCCATCAAATGCACCATACCTTAACACATCATCCACCATGTTTTACTATTAAAACTAGATTAAGCTTCCAAAATTGTTCTTTTCAGCCATCCTAACTAGACACGATATATTGAGACTTATTATTTTACATCCCTAATTTATTAAGATTTATGGGCTTTATCGAATGATTTACACTCCGTGTAGAACTCCTCTTCCACCATGCTTTACTATTCGACTTTACTGATTTCAGAATACTTCTTTAGCTGTTCAACTATCTGAATCAGACATTATATATTTATATTGATTTTTTCCCAGCATTAATTTATTTAGGATTTTCCTGCTCTAGCAGGTGATTTAAATCCCCATATACCGTAACTCCGCCGCCATGTTTTACAATTATAAACAGATCCTTTTAAACCAGATTGTTAAAAAAATTATGTTTTCGGTGTTAACCATTGGAATTTAGAGACGTCAAATGTACTTAAAAATTTTATTTCAGTTTTCAGAATTTTTTTTTTATATAAATTTTTCGCAATCACCTCAATTGCAGATAATTCATATGATTTATTTAATTCTGAGAGTTTGTGATTTTCCTGAGTCTTGATTTGTTTTAACACTTCCGAGAATACAATAGAAACCTTTTTATTTTATTTTGAACAATGTAATGATTTGCATAAACGTTTCAAGGCGCTCAAAGTTATTGAATATTTTTTTCCGCTCTTTAACTTCATTAAGAACTAACGTACAAATTTAATCTATAGTTTTCTTTCTGAATTAACATCAACAGAAGAAAAACTTTATCAAAAGTGTAAGAAAAGTTATTTGTATATACTCTTTGTATTAATAATTCAAGTAGTAAAATTTTAAAATGTTGCCCACGGTTTTTAACCCAAAATAAAATAGCAAATTTACGTTACCCTTTTTTTTCTTTTTTTTTTTTTTTTTTTTTTGCTGATGAATCAATTTGTAGCCTCGATAATGCCCGTACACCTTTGTGAGGTAACAGAATTTTTAAGCTCAAAATTTCTTTTAGAGGAAAAATCAAGTTTGTGGATAGTTTATATATATATATATATATATATACAATATATATATATATATGTGTGTGTATGTATATATATATATATATATATATATATATATATATATATATATATATATATATATATATATATATATTTATGTACGTATGTATGTGTGTGTGTGTGTGCGCGTGTAAAAGAAAAGAAATATCTCGTTTGCTGTTGTTATTGTCCAGGTATTGAAATGACTTACATGCAAATGTGTGAACTATTATTAGTGAATATTTAAGCGCACAAATATATTAAAATCACTCAAGCAAATCAGGCTGCTTATTACAATTTTTAACGTTTATCTCTTTCACTGAATTCTCTTATTCACCGCTCCAAATATTACAACCCCTCTTATAGTGCACACTAAAAATAAGTCGTAAAAGCAGAAAAATAATTAGCAGAAATAAAAAACGAAGTGTACATTTAAAAGAAAGAGAATACGAAATTAAAAGAAAACTGCAGACGCCACACAGCTCGATAGAATTATAACCCCAACGTAATAAACAAAATGCACTTCAAAAGTCTGTTTTATTTTCCCCTTGCTTACTTGGATTCACATCTGTTGCCATGGCAACGACCTTCCGCACAGGTTCCAGATGATTGCGCTGTGGGCAAACAGAATACGTTTATTCTCAAGTGGCAGACGGTATTGTAATGATTCTAGGTAATGACAAAAGTCGAACTGTTCTGTGTAAAAGGGGGGAAGTTTTAAACCGCGTTATCGGGGAAAATGAAAATTCACTGATTGAAAATGTTTTGGAGGTATGCGTTATATTTAAATGGAAATACAGATATTCCGTTGGTTTATTTTTTATTTCTGGGATATATTTAGTTTGGCGATTTTTATCAGCTTTCAACGACGCGACTCTTTATGAAGAATTGTATATCGCAATTAACATAAGTAGTTTTCGACTCAAGTAGTTATGAGGTTTACAAGGGTTTAATATTTTTCTGACTGTGGGAGATTTAAGTTCTTATTTTTTTTCTTTACGTTTTAAAAGGATTAAAATGTGTAGGACTGCTTCGATATTTTTATGCTTAACCTGAAAATTTATGTTGCTCGGTTAAATATCGATAACATTTTCGATTCCACAAGAAACAGCTTTATGCAAAATTGCAAACCGCATTAAATGACGTCATTTTTTTTTGCTTTGTTTATTAGGCGATCATTTTCCTCGTAGTCTTGACCACTTTATTTTCCTGATTACGAGTACATGTTCCTAAGTACGTACTGGTATTCTATCGTTACTTGTAGATGTCCCTGTTAATTTAATAAACGTTGCTGCTTTCTAAAGGAACTTTTAATTATTTAGTCACTTTGGGAACGGGGTGGGGGAAGATAACTTCTTTCCTTACTTCCCCCCCCCCAAGGGTAAGATATTTTATTTATTTATTTTTTTTTTATTTTTTTTCCAACGTGGCATGCACATTGGAACACCCCGACACCACGAGATCCGTTGATTTCTCATCAGGACCATCAGGGAAAATGCTGTAACTACGTTACATAGGCCACGCCTTCCAACGTAGGTTTGCATAGTGAAATGACCGTAGAAAGATGAAAGAGATAGGTGGAATTTGGATCCGGGGGAGTGGCTTGAGAATAAGAAGTTTAAGCTGATTGAAAATGCAAAGCTCAAGGAGAGCATTGCGGGATTAATCCGTTGGTTTCTTGTAACGGGGCCACCATTTAAATGTACCAGTATTGCCCCCTGGTGTCACACCAGTTTATACTGAGAACCTCCCTCCCTCTCTCCATTAGCGGCATCTAGTGGACTCGTATCCTCATCCCACCCACATACGATATGGAGGGATTTAATGTGCCCATACCTTTCGCAGACGTGAAGGTATTCAGTTGCTCTTGTTCGAATTGAAGGTTCGAACATGAAGATTCGAATCGATCGCTCTCAGGGCCGATTTCTGACGTGTTAATCACTGTTGTATAATACATTATATAAATACATTTTTTTTTTCTCTGTTATCATCAAATCCGAACGTAAGGAAAATCCGTTGTATGTATTTAAGGATGCGAATATTGTTCCGTTTTTCCGGTGTTCGTTACGATTGAATAAAATCTCTTCAGAAACTGCACACAAAATCAAATTTATTATTCTGTAAATTATTCAGGCTCATACACAGATTCAAACAGAAAACACGTAACAACTGTCTTCTATACAACAGAAACTCTAAAAACACAAGTCAGGATGCAATACACGTCTTCAATACAATACACGCCTAACGCACTTTCAACACATTCAATTCTCAGTAGAAAAGAACTGAGTTCCAATATGAATGTCAGGTATATTTATAGACTTCCAAAGCGCTCCCTATCGGTCAGTCAGCTAGATATCTCTAGAAGCTTCCAGAAAGGTCTAAACGGCAAGTTGGCTACCATTTAGCGCAACATCGCCAAATGTGGCAGAATGTCGCCAAATTTGGCGACCAAATAAGTCACCGAATCCATCGCCAATTTGGCGATAACTCTCATATTTGGCTAGATTACCATAGACTCATAAAATTCGTAACAATATGGATTTGCAGGATAGAAGTTTTAACAATTTTTTAAATTTTTTTTCTTCTGTAATACTTCAAACTATTTACCAATGAATGCATTTTATTGAGACTAATATAACATTCAGACAAGATTATTTTAAAGTGAATACTCTATTATACGTATTATTGTAACAAATATAATTTTCGTCCTCTCTGAGTACTGATAATAGACCCTTCGGAATGCAAAGAGGGAAACGGGTGTCTCGGACGAGTCAGTTGAGGGGTGAAAAAATGTCAGAGGGTGTGAAAAAATGTCGAACGATGTTACAATATAATCGTATGCTCCTGTAAATATGTGATAACCATGTGTGTTCTTAAAAATATGTGATCGTCCATTGTGTATGTGTATTTTTTTGTCAAGATGTTCGGCGTAATAAAGTCCATGTTCAGCTAGCCGGATGTTGTTATTGACTCAAATTAGGACATTTGCAGTACTATACAATTATCTTTCTCCCACTACAGGAGAAAAAAGCTTCCTGTGTAAGTACGCCAAAAAATCCCTACTGTCGCCAAATCAGTGAATGAATCAACTTTGCTTGACGGTTCATAGCCGAGTGACGTTTCGAATCAATGGGGATGCTTAGAATTTTCTTAATACGTGGCCTGTGAAAGGAACCTGGCCTCGATATCATAAGAAATGATATATTTCCCTCTAAATCACTTCATTTCTTAAAACAAAATTTCTATATTGAATTAATAGTCTGTTTCATCTATTTAGTTAATTAAAATTGAATGTAGCTATATAATATATATATATATATATATATATATATATATATATATATATATATATATATATATATATATATAAGAGAATATTTTATTTTCCAACATTTACTGTGTGATAATATAAGCAGACTTTGAAGATATTCTCATGCTTAAAAAAATAACACCATTTTTGTCTTTTATCGTGCATAATACAAGACAAAAATAACTTTCGAAATTCAGTATTCAAGTAGGTTTAGCCTCTCCGCTCGTCAGCTCAAGCTTTATCGACGAAAGTTCGATTTTTTTGTCGCTCTGAACTGTGCCATTAATTAGATAATTGTTCCGCATTCGGGAAAGATTAAACGATTTGCAATAAAATCTTCCGTCTGGGATCGTTTGTTTTTACGATGTTATAAAACTCGGTTTATTTAAAAAAAAAAAGTATAAAAATCGAACAATGCATAAGAATGTTCCCTCTATGCTAAACGGCCAATAACTTACTGACGTTTTCTCTTCAACCAAAGGAAAAAAAAGAAAAAGAGAAAGTATTTAATTATTATTTTTCTTCCCTGCATTTGATGTGTCATTTTCTCTGGGCACTGAGTACAATTTCGGTTCTAATTCTGTTAATTTATTTCGAGGCAAATTGGAAATCTGGTATTCAAAGTGAGATCCCTTTGTCTCATAATTTGGATATTGGATATTGCTCGAGAAGCTTTGGAATTATCGAGAAATTATGCATGGATTGCACTATTTCGCACTGATTTAAGATGATAAATATGAGATAAATGCTAGGTAAAAGCATTATAGATGCATTTATTTTTTAGTGGAGGAAAAAAAAAATTGAGAATGTTGTATGAAATATTGCACAGATTTTTTTGCTCGTGAAAAAATCATTTTTTTCTTCATTGCTTTTTTAAACACTATGAATAGAAAACCTTTTTTTTCCTTCTTTCCTTTTTTTCTTCATCCTTTGATTTCACTGGAATGCAAATTTGTTCTGGACATATCTGGCTTTTTCACCAAGAGAGATAATACTCAACTCTTGAAACATCTGACCCTAGTCCTTCTAAATGCTGACTACGTTGATCATTTGTTCTGAACATCCCTGGCTTTGCCACCAAGAGAGATAATACTCAGATCTTGAAACACCTGACCCTAGGCCTTCTAAATTCTGACTACGCTGATAATTTCTTTTGAACATCTCTGGTTTTGTCACCAAGAGAGATAATACTCAAATCTTGAAGCATCTAACCCTAGGCCTTCTAAATTCTGACTACGCTGATTATTTGTTCTGAAGATCGCTGGCTTTGTCACCAAAAGAGAATACTCAAATCTTGAAACATCTGACCCTACGCCTTCTAAATTCTGACTACGCTGATCATTTGTTCTGAACATCTCTGGATTTGCCACCAAGAGAGATAATACTCAAATCTTAAAACATCTGACCCTATAGGCGTTCTAAATTCTGACTACTCTGATCATTTGTTCTGAACATCTCTGGCTTTGCCACCAAGAGAGATAATACTCAACTCTTGAAACATGTGACCCTAGGCCTTCTAAATTCTGACTACGCTGATCATTTGTTCTGAACATCCCTGGCTTTGCCACCAAGAGAAATAATACTCAAATCTTGAAACATCTGACCCTAGGTCTTCTAAATTCTGACTAAGCTGATCATTTTAAAATATTTATTGACGGTTCTGTTCATTTGGTCAACTCCAGAACTGGAGCCGCTTATTTTATAGAAGAACTGAAGGAGACATTTCTTGTGCCTTCATCTCCAGGCTCTAGTTTGGGTGCCGAGTTATTGGCCCTCAGTGCTGCTTTGGTTCATTGTCTCTCCTTGAGAGAGACAGACTGATTTTTTTGACTAACTTGTATTATGGCGTCTCACCAAATACTTCAGCAGGACAATCCTAGTGATTGCTTTTTTCGTATTCGCGAAATCAGAGACCATCTACTGAATTTAAGGGACAAAGATATTACCTTCAATGAGTTCCCGCTCACTGTGGGGTCCGCGGGAACGATATTGCTGATAAGCTGGCTA
Source organism: Dolomedes plantarius (assembly GCA_907164885.2). Lineage (NCBI taxonomy): Eukaryota > Metazoa > Arthropoda > Arachnida > Araneae > Dolomedidae > Dolomedes > Dolomedes plantarius. The sequence continues at coordinate 175,820,275 of OU015495.1, read as the reverse complement.
AATTGTCTTCGAAAATGAGTCCGGTGCCATTTTCTAATTGTTTAAGCAAAGCCAAGACTGAAGCTAGGTCTTTGGTGTTCGTCTTGGAAAATCACTGGAAGTGGTCATTATCTCCTTCTCTTTTCGAAAGAACCAAACTACCTTTCTTCAAAAAGGTTTCTAGAGAAGTTGCTACTTTTACAGCTAGAAGCTACACTATCACCCAAGCCTGTCACCTCTTTCATCTCCCTGATTCATACAAATGCCATGTTTGTCGGGTAAAGGAGGAAACATTAGAGCACATTTTCTTCCATTGCATTGGAGCGAAATTTTGTCGTACGTTTCGGACCAAAATGTTTATTCCATTGGATATTGTTATGGTGTTGTCAAATCCTTATTTTTATGACTCTTGCTTTTAGTGTTTTTAGTAGACATCCGGTAAATCGGCGCTTACGCCCCGGACTCCCGTATTAGGATGTACTACAGGATGTCCCAAAAAACCTTGACAGATTAAAAAATATATACAAAAATGTATGCAAGGTAAGAACTGGAAATTCACAGAAATGTTACTGTATATATTAGAGATTTTTTTCTGTGTCAAAAAAGTTGAACAGGTTATGCTAGTTGTTCCGTGAAAGCTAACGTTGTAAAATGGCTACTCCATCAGACAAAGCAATATTTGTTGGCTGGCAATGG
>OU015495.1:175774600-175814600 GCA_907164885.2 Dolomedes plantarius | reverse complement strand
TTTCATTAGACATCGCAGTATCAAAAGAAATAAACATTTCTAACCACGACTTATCCCCCTATGCGCCTCTCCAACCGTGAATCGAAAAATATAAATGTTTATTCCCCCGACTTCTTTATCCAGGTGCAAAAAATAAACCGTACCAGAAAAATTCATGCAGCAGGCGTATAAAGATTATTTTTTTTTTGCTGGACGAGTCTATTAAGTTTTGCCCACTAACAAGATATTCAAATCCGCGACCGGTAATGATTTCTGAGACCAATAAGTATTTCTCATATGCACAGATTATTGCCTTAATGAGCAGATAGGTATGGCTTTGAATTCGGGGGGACGACAAGATGGTATTTTTATTTTTCTGTTTGCAGAAGGGACAGCTCGCAGAACGGTTCAGTCAGGGTTGAGTGCTTATTTTTAATGGCGTATATCGTTTAGGCACTGCCACAGGATATTCTTAACGAAGGGCTGCGTCGAACTTGATTGTTAGAGAAAAGATTATTCTTTGTATATAATGTTTGTTACCAGTCGGTTAAAAAAAGAAAATGCATGCAGTTTCTGCTGAGTTAGAATTTAAATGCCGATATCAGACATGAAAAACCGAATTCACATTTATCCCGTATTGTATTTTATCTTGCCTCTTTCAGCTTTCAGCATCGATTATAAATGCAAAGAATGAAGTTTGACAAAGGAATGTATTTTCCTCACAACAAAGTCGTTCTGCAACCATGCTCATAATTATAAAATGCTAGATCTCTCACAAACGCAGACTGAACATGTGTCATTGCATATCGTTACATCAAACGGCAAAAGTATTTTTAATCTGAGATCTCCCATTTTCTCGTTTGATATTAAGTTACAAAAGATACTATAAGTGAAATCGCTATTAGTGACTTATAAATTATGTACGCTGAAATTACGTTCTTATCACTAACTTCGTCCCTTGTACATATAAAAATATTGCATCGTTCAAACGAATATTTCAAATCTCGGTTACATGTATTAAAATTTATTTTACGGGAAATTCATATCTTTTGTGACTACTGAACTATATAGTAATCCCCAAATAAAAAAATAAAAAAAATCAATTTGCCTATAAAAATATCCTTTGCGATTTATATATATATATATATATATATATATATATATATATATATATATATATATATATATATATATATATATATATATATATATATAAATATATAATATATATATATAAAAATAATAAATTAAAATATATATATATATATATTTTTTTTTTTATTTATTTTTTTGTGGGGGGGGGGGGAGGACATTAATTGCATACATTGACCACTGTATTTAATTTCAATGTACTCCGTAGCGAAGCACGTGCATTCAGCTAGCTTGAGATATAAATTCAAGTTATACACCGCTCAACTTTCTATTTATAATCTGTGTATGATATCCTAACTAATGACGAAATTACGTACTGAGATTAAAAGCGATAAATTTCTCACTATGCATGCCTGTTTGCATGGAAGAGAAAAATTCACAGCTTAAATGAATGCCCCTGTCTTGAAAACATTCTTTCCCCAGCTTCGTGCTGATAACTGCTTTTGCCCGCTCATTACATAAAATAATTTCACCCCGGTCTTTATTTAACTGTCCCAAAGAATGGCGCTCGTTCATTTGCCGGGGAAAAAGTTCATATTTTCATCTTCGTTTCGTTGGAAGATTTGGACATTATCCTGATTGTTCAATTCTTTTTATATCCTCCTCCTCTTCTTCCCCATTTGTTGGCGTGCGGGGGCCACCCGAATCCCTTCTCGAGGAATTACAAACCCGGAACGAGTCGAAAAAGGATCTTTTCTTCGAGGGGTAATCCCAGGCCATCTGTTACAAATAGAGACCTTTTACCTCATCGACAGATGGTTTTTTCCCCCTGAAACGAAAAACAAAAAGAAAGGTATAATAAAAAGAAATCAGGAGGTTAAAAAAAAAAAAAGTATAAAGATTCAAAATAAAAGATACGCAATAAACTGTTAAAACTTTTCTGGTATACAAATTGCCGCGGATTAAAATAGAATATATTTAATCCTCGGATATTGCAGTCAATGCGGGCTCTCCATTTTGTCCCAATTTCGGGTTTATTCTGGAGAACAACTTCTCCCTGTTCAATTCGGAACAGAATGATCTTTGCTTTTAAGATATTTCTATGACGTCTGTGGCATTGCTAAAATATATATTTTTTTTTCTTCTGTTTTCTCTCGCTGAAAGATCAACTCGATTCAAAGGAATAGGCTCAGACAGCCTCTGTGATTTTTTTGGGGAAAAGAGAGCCAATTTATGTTATTGCTTTTGTTTCGATAAACTTTGACCAGTTTTCGTGATGTGTTCTTTTGTAAATGGGGATCTTTGGAACACCTATTTTTAGTTCGATCACGGAACTTTAAAGCGCATGTGGGGGCTCACGGCTAAATGGATTGTCGTAATTTTTATGCATTATTGTTAGAGGACTGTTTTACCCAAAAGGCATCCTTAATTGAGGAGGAAAGAAAGGTCTAAAAATTGAGAAGTAGGATTCTTTATTCACTTAAAGTAGCTGTATTTCTACTTTATTGTCAAATTTAGTTTTTGCTATTTCAAATTAAATCAAGCTTTATTTGCTTACCCTGCATTTTATACTGGAGGAAATTATGAAATGCTGTTGAGAACAGATATTTTGAATTGTATTCCCGCATGAGATATGTATCACCTATTTTTATTTTATTTAACATACATATTTTTTTACTGTTTTGTAAATTATTGAAATAGTAAATCATACTACAGAGGCACTGACATGGTGCATTACCGAGGCACCAGAGAGCAGAGCTCCATATCCTTGATAAGGATAAATTTATGTGGATTATACGTCCCCAGAATTAAAGGAAAAGTGTTGACGTTGAAAGTCAGAATATATATATATATATATATATATATATATATATATATATATATATATATATATATATATATATATATATATATACACTCAAGAGCCAAAACATTATGACCACCCCTACATTTTGCAATGAATTCGCATGGATGACGTGGAAGGCACGTGATCAGGTGAAAGTGGTATTTAACTGCTGATGGAGAGTCTGAAGAATCATTCTTTCACTTACTTCTGTGTATGATGGTAAAGGCTGCGGATCTAAGCGACTTTGATAGAGGGCAGATTGTAATGGCTCGAAGGCTCGGAACAAGTATTTCCGAAACTGCACGACTCGTGGATTGTTCGCGACCTACAGTTGTTAGTACTTATGCAAAGTGGATGAATGACGGTGAAACCAGCAGTAGACGACATGGTGTTGGACGTGCACACGCTATCAAAGAAAAAGGTCGCCGGAGACTGTCTCGCATGGTGAAGCAAAACCGGAGCCAGACAGTGGCTCAGCTGACAGCCCAATACAATGCAGGGCCAAGTAGAATAGTATCGCAGCACACTGTTCAGAGGACACTGTTGGATATGGGGCTACGCAGCAAACGTCCCACTCGTGTGCCTTTGCTGACCAAGCGTCATCGCCAACTGCGCCTGCGCTAGGCCCGGGAACATCGCGACTGGTCCATGGATCAGTGGGAGAGAGTTGTCTGGTCAGATGAATCACGGTTTGTCATTCATCACGCCGATGGCCGTGTGAGGATACGCCATCTTCCAGGCGAACTGTTGTACAGTATGTCATAAACAGGCCGGTGGTGGCGGTATTATGCTTTGGGGGACGTTCTCTTGGGCGTCTCTGGGACCCGTGGTTGTGGTAGAGCAGACCATGAATGCTACAGGGTATCTGAACATCATTGCGGACCAATTGCACCCTTACATGGCCTCTGTTTTTCCAGCTGGAAATGGAATGTTCCAACAGGACAACGCCCCGTGTCACAAGGCTAAAATTGTGTTGTAGTGGTTCCAGGAACATGATGCTGAATTCCAGTTAATGTCCTGGCCGCCTAACTCACCGGATCTCAATCCGATAGAACACATTTGGGATGTCATGGGACTGCAGCTCAGAGTTCAAAGACCACCAATTCGCAATATCTAGGATTTGCGTGACCGTTGCTTAAACATCTGGTACAATCTGTCTCCGGCCATCTATCAAGGACTTGTGGCATCCATGCCAAGGCGGGTTGAAGCTGTGTTGCGCGCCAAAGGTGGGCCAACTCGTTATTGACAGGTGGTCATAATGTTTTGGCTCTTGAGTGTGTATCTATATATATATATATATATGTATGTATATATATATATGTATGTATGTATATATATGTATGTATGTATATATGTATATGTATGTATATATATATGTATGTATATATATGTATGTATGTATATATATATATATACATATATATATATATATATATATATATATATATATATACATATATATATATATATATATATATATATATATATATATATATATATATATATATATATATATATATATATATATATATATATATATATATATATATATATATATATATATATACTAGCGGCCCGTCCCGACTTTGTCCGGGTTGAACAAAATATTATACCAATAAATTTCCAGTTGATAGCCAATAAATTGTAAATCTTTTTTTACCTTAATAATAACCTAAATAATACCTTAAATAAATTTTATGTTAATTAATAATTAAAATAAATTTTTTAAAAGAAAAAGGCGTGCCGGAGAACGGCTAGGTTCGAACCGCTAGCGTCAGAACAGAAGCCCACCGCGATAGCACCACGATAATGATCATTGAAATCTTCGGAACAAAAAGCGGTAGAATACAGTAGCGGAAACAATGGAGATTGTTAGGATTAAGCCCCTAACTTTATTTCTACTGATCAGATATACATAATATATAGCCTATTTCCATCTGGAATAATGTACCTTTCAAACAGTGAAAGAATTTTTCAAATAGGTACAGTGGTTCTGAAGATTACCCTCCACGTACAAAATCACTCTCTCTTTATATATAAGTATAGATTCGGAGATGATCTTTTTAACTATTGTTGCCAATTCGAAGACAGCGAAAATAATATTTCCTTTCTAACAACAAAAGTATTTTCACGTGAAAATTAAAAAGTGAATGAAAACTTTGGTGAAAATTACGTCAGATTATAAAACGATACATCTATACTAATATTATAAAGAGACATTGATATTTGTTGCCAAATGAGACATGAATAAGTGATATGTACAACAACAAATACGTTTGAAACGATAGGAGCGAGTTTATTTTGCGATATCATGGACAATATTTTGCTTTACTCATGGACAATTATATGTTGAACTCTCTAGGTCAGGAAATACGGAGAATCAATTTATTTTAAAACCTCAGAAAAACGAAAAATGTGGTACACCAAGAAGTTTTGAAATAAGTTATACCTGCCTAATATCTACTTAAGATAGATAATTATTCAACCCGGACAAAGTCGGGACGGGCCGTTAGTACAAAAATAAAAAAAGGATTTTAAGTAAAGAATGTTTTTTAAAATTATTTTAAGCACCTAAAATAGTATTCAAATTAATATTACGTTAGTTATTAATTGAAGTTAATTTTTTAAAAGAAAGAGGTGTGCTTGAGACCGTAGTTTTATTCAAAAATAAAAAAAAAGGATTTTAAGTAAAGAATGTTTTTTTAAATTATTTTAAGCACCTAAAATAGTATTCAAATTCATAGAAAAAGTAAATTTTTAAAAGAAAGAGGTGTGCTTGAGACCGTAGCTTTATTCAAAAATAAAAAAAGGATTTTAAGAAAAGAATGCTTTTTTTAATTATTTTAAGCACCTAAAATAGTATTCAAATTAATAGAAAGAGGTTAAGAGATGAAATAAAAATACAAAAATAAAAAAAGGATTTTAAGTAAAGAATGTTTTTTTAAAATATTCAATTATTTTAAAAATTATATTCTTAAAATAATATTCAAATTAATATTACGTTAGTTAAATTTTAACGTTAATTTTTTAAAAGAAAAGAGCGTGCCGGAGAAAAGCTAGTTTCGAACGGCTAACGTCAGAACATAAGCCCACCGCAATAGCACCACGCCAAAGATCGTTGAAGTGTTTGGTACAAAAAGCGGTAGAGGACAGTAGCGGTAACAATGGAGATTGTTAGGATTAAGCCCCTAACTTTATTTCTACTGATCAGATATACATAATATATAGCCTATGTCCATCTGGAATAATGTACCTTTCAAACAGTGAAAGAATTTTTCAAATAGGTGCAGTGGTTCCGGAGATTACCCTCCACGTACAAAATCGCTCTCTCTCTTTATATATATATATATATATATATATATATATATATATATATATATATATATACACATACATATATATATATATATATATATATACATACATATATATATATATATATATATATATATATATATATATATATATATATATATATTGTTTAAGACTACTCTATCATGGGAAGAATAATTTTCTTAACATACTGATTAGAGCCGCCATTCTCAATCTTTTTTCGCAACATAGTTACACTTTACCTCAATACAATAATTTTAAAAATAAAACCCAATACCTAAATGTATTCAAACGTTTAGTTAAAAATGAGTGTATTTTTTTTTCATATTGAGACGAACTTTTGACTATTTTAAGCAAGTCAAGTTTATACTTGCTACATACTGAGTGTACTCAGTGGTGACTCACCGAAAGCCCGAATTCCGAATTAACCGGAATTCACCGAAAGCCCGAATTCCGAATATTAAAAACAAAACAAATATATTTCCGAAAAAAGGTGCTTTAACGGTTAACACTAAAATTAAAGCATGTTTTATTAATATAATAAATAATACAAATCAATACTATACAAAACAATAACCAACAGCAGATATAAATGCTTGCAGTGTTATTTCTTCGTTAATATAGTCACTTTACTTTTTCATTACTTTTCAAATGTTTTTTTCACTCTAGGTGGTTTATTACCTGCATCCAATAGTGCCATTTGATTCTCAGAGTTCTCATATTGGATTTTTGCTTAATTTATGAATTCATAAATATTAACATGCGATTTTCCAACTGCACTTTTTAAGGCATGATGCGAACCTTCAATATGATTCGTAGTGCGGGAATCGAAGTTACTATGCTGGTTCCATACTTCTGACGTAAAAGAGCCTGAAAATTAAAATATTTGTGATCCTTATTGTATGTAGGTATGTAAATAAATTATACAAGTTTAGAATTACCCCAATTTATACTTATAATTATGTATATTTACCACCTGTCAACTGCAGCTGCAAATTCAGGATTCGGGCGTCCGGTAGATAACCTACTCAGTGCGTCATTAAGGCTACAATCAGTTAGCCGATTTCCGTATACAGTAACCACCGCTTATAGTGATCAGTGGTTATAAGAATCAACCGTTTATAAGAATCAATATAGCAAAAACAAAAACAAATGTAGTATTTCCATGTTAAAATTTTCGCTTTAAAGAATCAATCCACCGGTTTTAAGAATCAGTTTACACTCTTCGCTTTCCTTTAATTTTTCCAAAAAAGCCACTTAAACTCTCAAAAGGCAAGAAGTTCTTTCTTTATTTTTTTAAAAGGAAGAGTGATAAGATGGGATTGAATACAGTCGTAAAATGCATCCCCTTTTTTGTTAGACATAACATAATAGTTTCCCCTTAAACGTTTTAGCTAAACACTGTCCTATTAGCTTGACTCAGGGGCATCCTACCTGTTCGGATCTGAATTCACTTTTCTCCACTGACAAACATAGACAGGGACTCTTTTTTCCCACCTCCCACATCCTGGTTGCGGCTTCCTGGACCCTGAAACACATAAAACTTCGGTGAAGTGTCCACTATTACTTAGGCAAACGTGGCATTATTAGATTCAGCACGTTATCAAACCGTGAAACGTAAGCTAAAAGGTGAATCTTGGTCTGAGACTATTGGTATTGAAAGAGGTATAAACAGCCTCCAGAAAACTTCATTACGTCAAACTACCATACGAAACTTTTTCTTTCACCCTTCCTGCAATTGAAATGTTAAACTGTTAAGCAGGTACTATGTTGTAACAAATATTGGATTTTTTTCTTCTTTTACTATAATTATGTGTATCTACTTATAGGTCTAGAAATTAAGTTGTATTTTTAAAATTATAAAGAATAATTTTAATAAAAGATAATTAACGTAAATTAAAGTGTATTTTATGGTAAATTATCTAATATATGTATATATAGGTGTGTGTGTGCCTGTCCAAAAACCTAAATTTCGGCTATAAGAATCAACCGCTTATAAGAATCAAAAACAGTAATAACAAACGTGATTCTTATAAGCGGAAATCACTGTACTTTCTTCGCACATTTCATTTTGGAATAGATAGATTTACAAAGATATGTTGACGCGAACAACGTGAGCAGCAGGGAGTACATTTTCGTGTATTATTTTTGCATTTTTCAGGAACTAATTTCCAAAATTATGTTTACAAAAGTACCTGCCTGATAAGAAGTGTGAATGTTTCGGGCCGCACATAAAAGCTGGGTTTGGCCGCAGTTTGAGTACCCCTGAATTAGAATAATGCCTATTCCTTGCAGTAATTTATTACCGCACGAAAAGCCTAATTTCAATAGTTCTTCTAGTACGCTTCAATAGTATTTGAATAGTACGTATTTGAATACGTATTTCAACAGTACGCTTTACTGTTATATATACATCCTGTAAAAAAAAGTATTGTAAAGTCGTTTCAATCAAGAGACCTTTTTCTCAATGATCTTGGGTAACAGAGATTTGACAATGATGCGTTCTTTAGATCCACGTGCCGTGACGTGAATGTGTATATACCATGACGATAATTCTTGGTCACTGTACTATTAGGCTATTATGATAACTTACGAACAGTTTTTGCTAACTCGTTGGCTTTTTTTGGTTTGGTTTGGTTTGGAGCACTACGGTCAGTTTTTTGCTACACGAGGACTAATTAGACCGGGATCCACTGCTTAAAGCCGATTCCTAAAGGCTACAAATATCCAGCGGCCTAGCCATTCGGCCATTAACATGCTGGCATTTATTTGCTAAGAGAATAATAAACTATTTTTGACGTTTAGCCTTATCAGTAACTTAATTTTATGCAGTTCATACATAGATTTTATGGCATAATATGTAATAACAACGGTAAGATATAACATTGGTCTTATTAACAAATCACGTAACTAAAAAAATATGATTTGGGGATTTTCATGCTATTACATTGTTTTTATTACAGTCAATGGAACTTATTAAAACCAATGAAAACATAAAAATCCAAAAATCGTATTTTCGGGAATTGCGTGGTTTGTTAATTAGGCAAACGATAATTTATACAAACAATCAGACTATGGATGTAACTGCTAGAAGTTGTAAATTTTTCCCTAGAGAAATGTGGAATGAATTCCCTAGAGAAATGTGGAACCTGATATTTAGCTATTTTCCAAATTAAAATTGATAAGCTCCACATAAGCCTTGTTGCCCTAAACAGTATATTTCTGTAGGCGTCACATTCAAGTGGGAATTAATAGATTACCATATCCTCTTATTACGCCACCTTGAATTAACAATTAAAAAGTAAATTTTCATTGTTAGAGTCGCGTATCATATTTCCGTTTATGAATATGCTTCAAGTTACTGTATTAATAATTAGTAGAAGCATTGAAATACTTCTACTAATATGGAAGGAAATGCACTATACTCGAAATATGAACTCAAGAAGTCATGACATATATTCTGTGCTTACCTTGCACAATTCATCGTATTTCAGAAAGCAACTATTTTTGAAGGTGAAATATTACACCAAATCAACAATAAAAGTTTCCGTCTGAAAGCTTTCTTATTTGTTTAATTCTAGCCTTCTTTTGGGTGTACCTGTCAATTTCTCTCCTAAATAATACATCATAGCGAACGTACACCACTTCTGTACGAAAACAACCGAAAATGCGGTATTTGTTCAGATAACAGCACTAATATTTCAGTCAAAAAAAAAAAAAAAAACTTTTATTTTCCGATGTATTTTCTCCCTTTCATGTCACTTAAACACACATCATTTTTTTTTTCGTACTAGAATAATTTTAAGAACCCAATGTTTATATAAAAGGATGGAAGGAAGACTCTGGGTATAAAAATTGCCCGACGTGGACCGACGAAAATTGAGTTTAGAAGGCCCGGTTTTTCTCCGGAATCGGGATTAGAAAAGAAAACAATAGAAACAAAATAAAACTCTTCCCTTCTAATAATTAGATCTGGAAGCTGTGCATTCAACCTTTGTTTTAGTTTCCTGTCCAGCCTTTGTGATCTTCATTAACAGGCAAAGAGCTGAATGCGAAAATAAAGGGATGGAACAATCAAACCAGAAAAAAAATGAAAAAAAACAAAAAAAAACAGGCCAGAATAATTATTTTGCTTTTTCCGCCCTAGATGCAAAGCCATTAAAAATGTGTCGCCAGTGTTTTTAGATATTATGAATGTGTCCTAACAGCATATACGCTGACGTTTTTTTCCCTTCTATGCTGCTTATTAAAAGTGAAACTTTCGCTTCAGTAGGCGTGGTTGATATTTTGTATGAACTTTAAAAATTTTCGTTTTAAACTGTGCATGTAAGAACTGTGTTAAAAAATTTAACTGAATAGTTTATATGTTTTTTTTTTATTTCTGGTATTTCAGATTTTTATTAATTGTGTCTTAAAATATGAAAATATATTTTTTGTGTATTGTTCTATTTTTTTTAATGATGCAAATGTCTTTTTATTAAGAAAACAGTAAGTTTCCTAATTTACATATACAAAAAAAAAATTTAAATATAATTTTTTATACTGTAAAATACCTAAAAAAAGGAAATATGTTTTTCTAAAATAAAAAGTTTATTACTTACAGGAATACTTTAGTGGTTTACTCATGTATATAGAATAGGTAATGATAGTTTCATAAATTTCGTCTATTACATGATCTCATTTTAGGAGAGGAATATGCTTTTTCTATTACCAGCAAAAATAATGACGTCGACAAATAATATCTTATAAATTTGAAACACATTTTTCTCTAAAAATATATTTTTAAATGTAAGTTTTTTATGGCAACACTCATTCTTTTCAAATTTCTTCAGCTATGAAATTTGTGTATAACTAGTTGCATCCTGTTGAATAAAATGTAATTTTGAAACATCATACTAATATAAAATTTGCTTTTAATTATTCGGTTCCAGTGCTGTTTATCCCTGAAATACTTGTAACTGAAGTGCATCGGACATCTGCATAAATTAATTAAAATTATACTTTAGTATTTACCGTTAAAATGTCTCTCGATTACAGGTGAACACTTCTATTGCTAAATTCTCCACGTGGGTTGAAAAGCTATTTTTCATGCAAAAATCCCCATTACTTTTAATGGAGTTTTGCAGATTAAAATATTACACTGCAGACATGTAAAATTATAAATAATTCCCAGATTTGAAAAGCTGCAATGTACTTACAGCATTGACCATACTTTTTATAATTTTATTCTAACAATTCTGACAGAACGAAAACTGAATCATATTAAATAAACGAGAATAAAATTGTATGTTACTGTCATCTAATTATTTTTTATTTTTAAAACCGATTTTTCTTTCAATGAATTGAATACAGTTTCTAAAAAAAAAAAAAAAAAATACAGTCACTTTTGTCGCTATGCTAGAAATACAGTCTTTTTAATCTTTAATAGCTAAGGCAGGTTTTAACCCCGATCCACTGGAAAATGAAGCCATTTTTTTTCTAAAAGGGCTCTTCAGGTGAAAGGGGGTAATTTGGTTACACGTGGCTATATACGGAAAATCTCAACCAACACACACACACACACACACACACATATATATATATATATATATATATATATATATATGTGTGTGTGTGTGTGTGTGTGTGTGTAGAATGATGTTATCCGGAGATATATCTTTATAAATATATGAGTTAATTTTGCAGCATTTAAAAATAAAATTAAAATTATTGTTAACATGAAGTGTTACAAATTAAAACGTACAGTCAAAGAGAGGTAACAGATTGAAAACTTCCATATCATATGCAATGAATAAAAATACATCTAAAAAATATCAAAAGTCATAATATTCCTGTTTTTAATTTAATTTTTTTTCTTTTTAAATTACAAAAACAGAATATTGAAAACCTAGCAATGCACATAAAGCTGCACTGACATAAAAGTGTGATTTGTTTCTTTTCAAAGTATAGCTCCCGAGAAAAATTTCGCTTAAATAAAATATCTCAGCCCCTCTCCCCCCCCCCCCCCCAAAAAAAAAAAAAAAGAAAAAAAATCAATGGCAGAAATTTCGACCTCTTACTGAGAAAGGGTTCTGGAAACAACCAACGTCTTCCGAAGAATACCTGGCGAAGTTCGTGAATAAAATAAATAGCTAACAAGTCTGACATTTATAGTCTGACAGATTATTACTGCGACAACAGTGACATATAGTTGGCATTGTTCCCTATCACAACTTCACTTCTTAGGGTGTAAACAAAAGAGGTACAGTTCACAACGCAGTAAGAGCACGTGAGCTGTATTTCTTTTCAACTCCCTTACAATGTTTTCTAAGCAAGGCCCCCCAACCCCCGCCCCCCCGAAACACACATACACACACACCGTGAATAAAATATGTGCTATAACATGAAACGAAAAAGTGAAAGACCTTACGATTTTCTAGGTTAGAAATGTAAGACTTTCTTTTTTGTTAAAACATGTAAGTCGAATCACTGTTCGAAATTTGAAACTACTGCTCTACATCGGAAGGTATAAGACCCTATTATAAATTTTCATCGTTATTATAAAAAAACAGTATACATTCTTAAGCATTTTTGTCATCCTTTTGTTTATTTTGGTTTGGAGCGCTAGACGAGAGCTAATTAGAACGGGACCTACTGCTTAAAGTCAATTTCGAATGGCTACATGAGTGGGAATAGAACCCACAGACTGCAGAACCGAAGGCCAGTACCTTAGCAATTCGGCCATCGTCTAGCAGCATCCTTTAGTACTAAGCTAAATTATATTCTTTTCCGTTTTATAAAAAAATGTAAATTTTCTTACAGTATTTAACGTCGAAGATTTTCCTTCATTCAAACATAGGACAGTTTTAATATTTATATCTTATGTAATGAGATATGAGGCGCCATCAAAAAGAATAAAATCAAATATTAGCATTAAAAAAATAAAATCAAGCATTACCCCGGAAAATTATTCCAAATACAACAGCTTAACTTTGTTCATGCAGATCGCAGAATGAACATTCGTTGTTCTTTCTGCACATGACGTCAGCTACAGAGCTCTATTAAAACGAAAAAGCAGCTGGTTTTAGTTGCTTTTTGGCCCTTTTGTACAGAGCTATATTCGATTATATATTATATCAGAAAATGTTAAAAAGTTTCTAACAATAAGAAAAGTCAAAAATTTGCCTTCATTCAACTTGGGGAAATTTTTAATATTTATAGTTTATTTAACATTATAAGGAGCTATCAAAAACAACAAAAGCAAAAAAACAAAAGGGGCAAGCATTAACTCGGAAAATTATCCAAAATGTAACAACCTACTTTATTCATGCTGATCGGAGAGGGGTCATTCGTTGTTCTTTCTGTGCATGACATAAGCTATAGAGGGCGAAACATAGGCTCACAGTTTATATGCTTCTACGAAAAACAAACTTATTTGCACTCTTCCTGTTAAACTCCGATCTGTAATGGAAACAAGAGAAGTCTTAAGCAGTAGGAACTTGACACACAGGAGAGAATTGGAAACGTACGTATATATATATATATATATATATATATATATATATATATATATATATATATATATATATATATATATATATATATATATATATATATATATATATATATGTATGTATATATATATATATGTATATATAATATTGAATTGTTATGTTTAAAGGTGTATAAAACAGGATGGAGCTATTTCGTTTTAATTTATATTCTTTCACTCGCTTAAAACAGAAATCTGTAATGGAAACAAGAGAAATCTTAAACAGTAGGAACTTAACACACAGGAGAGTATGTGAAACGTATATATATATATATATATATATATATATATATATATATATATATATATATATATATATATATATATATATATAAATATATATATATATATAATATTGAATTGTTATGTTTAAAGGTGTTTAAAATAGGATGGAGCTATTTCTTTTTAATTAATATTTTTTTACCCGCTAAAAACATAAATTTTGGTTGATCCCTAAATACCTCGGCTTAATGCTTTGGAAAAGATTAGAGTGTATTCCGCAATTTTCAATCTACATTCAACCAAGAAGGTTAATGAAAAAAGCAACCTCTTCGTTTCCACCCCGTTTGGGGCGTTCCGATTGTAGTTCTGCCACAGAGAGGGAGTTTAATCACAAAACGTAAGAGTTCAAAAAGCACCGCTCCGTAATTATGCCCCCAGCCATCGCTGTACTATATTCCCGCAGACTCCTAAAAAGATGTCGAATGGCAATGCGAAACAGGAGTTCAAACTATATTCTCTCTCTACCTTTTTTTGTTTTTTTCGAACACCCACGCCAAGTAAAGGACCCGGGCACAGCACAAAACAATTCATAATACTCTCTCTCTGCCTTCACTGTTTTCCACCTCAAAAGTTTTGTTGCACACGTCACCACCGCTAGTGCCGCGGATACATTTTTAGATCGCAGCTGCCTATTCACAAGGGTGCATCAGCCTTTTGTCTCTAATCTCCCCTTGCTTAGTAGTACACACACAGAGAGTGAGAGAAGAGGAGAGAGAAAGAAAAAAAATTACATATCTCAGAGTCAAAATGAGTATTTTTAAACCCCCTGACTGTTGCATGTAAAATAGGAGAGGTGTGTTTTATTTTAAGCCCTCGCGCTTTTATGTTCCTCAATATGAGTTATGCCGGGACTTTTAGTGTTCTGTTAATTATAAACTTTTAAGGGAAGCGATGGTGCAAAAAATTAAGGCAGGATTTATGGCCGGTCGCAATGGAACTGTTAATTTTAAGAATTTTTAAAAGTGTGTCAGAGGGTTAAGATTTATGAGGACACTGCAGCTTGGAATTCTTTATTTTTTTTTTCTCTCTCATTTTATAGCGTGTCATCCAGCTACTTTGCGCTGTTGTTAGAAAAGCAGAAATTAAACCATTTTTGTGAGGTTTTTCAGGCAGAAAAGCGTTTTATTTTGGCGGGGATTTATTTATTCACGCTTCTGAGAGCATTCCGTTAATAGGTGCGAGCAGAGAGAGGGTTTTTGAAATGATTATTACTTGTGCGTTTACAATAGTGAAATATTTTCATTCGGAAAGCATAAATAATGGGAGAAGCATATCAGTGTTTTTTTTTAAATCTGTGGTGTTTAACTTTCAAAAGCACAATTAAATATCGTTTTTTAAATGTTTATGCCAAGTTATATTCCTTTGTTTACGTGTTGCATAAACATTCTTTCCGGCAATCTCATATTTTTCGTAAACTTTTCCTTTAGTGATTGATCCCTTAAGAATCTGCAGAACAGAACAATTGGGATAATGGGATTTATGTATATATATATATATATATATATATATATATATATATATATATATATATATATGTATATATATATATATATCACTAAATCTTGTATAACCTAACATTTCTAAAATCTTATGTAATTCATTATTCCACCCTCTTCCACACTGGTGAAGACCATAAATTGCCTTTCGTAGTAAACATACATGGCTTTTAAGTCCTTTTACAGCATATCCGGGAGGCTTCTGCATGTAAACCATTTTATTAAGATTACTGGATAAATATGATTACTGGATAAACATGGATTTGATTTTGTGTCCATTGTAACATGCATACAAACACTATGAAAAGAAATTTTATAACATTAATATTAACAACAGGAGATAAAAATTCTACTTAATCAGTACCAGGGTTTTTACTGAACCTTTGTGACACCAATCTTGCCTTATGCCGTTTAAGAATATTTTTCTCGTCTGTTTTTATGTTGTATACCCACTGCACATCCAATAATTTTTGCATTCTGAGGTGGTTCTATTAATTCCCATACTTTCCTGTTTCTCTTCTTTTTCAATTCTTCTTTCAGGACTCGAATCCAATCTTCTTTATCTGGACTGCTTTTCGTACCTTCAAAAGTTCTGGTCAATTCAGTATTATAAGATTATTGTTGGAATATGTCATTAACACAGTCACTCAAGTCATTTGACTCGTTTTTTGAATCACTGTTTTCGCCAGTAGCTGAATTTTCAGAGTGTCCTGCATTTGTCGATTTTACTTTAAAATCAAATTTATTGGATTCGGAATCTTTTTTATTTGCCACACAAAATTTCCCAATATCATTAATTTATCTAAGTTGTCGATTAGGTGATGGTGAGAGATAGAAGTTTACATCAGTTGTGCTACTCTCAGTTCTGGGTCTATCTACCATTTTCCATTCAGTTATTTTCAGGGGTGTAAGCCCACTTGTATCACTTTTTACCCTTTTTCTAGCTTCTAGAACTTCATTTTAGGTATCGGTTAAATCATTTGAATATTTTAATCTACCGTTTAAATCATAAAAAGCATATTCATAGGTGTTATGGTTTCCAAATAAAGTTTTAACCCCATTTTTAGTTTCATCTAACTCACAGTGAATCCTTTCTTCCACTTTTCGCTCGTTAGGAATCCAAGCTCGATATCATTTTCTTCTTTTCTCATAACCCACGAAAATTCCTATTTTTGCTTTGGGTTGTAGCTTACTTAGTTGAGTTCTTGGAATATGCACATATGCCAAAGATCCAAATATTCTGAGATGCCTATCTGAGGGTTTTCGATTAGACCACAATTCAATGGGTGTAATACCTTCAGTGAGTTTATGTACGCATCTGTTTTTAATGTATACGAAAGTATGGAGGGCTTCGGCCCAAAATCTAGGTTGCAAGCCATTGTCTTGAAGCATGGCTCTTATTCTATCCATTGCAAATAATATTAATCCCTTAACGATTGCATAATTTTCAAGAAAACAGTAAAAAATGTGCCTATTTTTTTCCGGAGGATTCCATTCATTTCTTGATCTGCCACATCTAGTTTAAAAAATCCCATCCTCAATTACATTAAATAGTCTGGTGCTGCCATCTGGTATGTTAAATAAGAAATAAAAAAATTTCAGGGTAAATGAAATGAATTGTTTTTAATATTTTTGGTGCGTTACTTTTGAACACTCCAGCCCGGAAATATCACGGGCACGAGAAATAGAGGGCTAAACCTCACCCCGTAATTTCGACTGGAGCGAAAATGAAGGGGTTATGTAATAATATAGGTTATTATTACTAAATTCGTTAGAAAGAAGAATATTAAAGAAATTAAACAATCTATAAACATAATATGGCGGAAGTTCTCAAAAGTTTAAACAATTCTAGCGTTATTAATATTTCAGGGTGTGCTTTGGATTTAACTTGACGGTAGTCTGTTGACCAAAAGAATACCTAATAGATAAAACACTTTAGTCCTGTTTTATAATGTCAAGGACATACCACGCTATGGAAAGAGGGGCATGGGAAAATAAAATAAAGCATTGCTTAGGTTGGCTTCAATTCATAAAGCCCCAGTATAACATTTTAAGTTAATTTTATCTCACAATGCTAAAAAAAAATTAAATTGGTCATTTTGGTCCAATATAGGTATTCTTAGCAGGTCTTAAGATATTTAAAGCTATTTTATAGAATTTCACGTGCATTTATATATATATATATATATATATATATATATGGATGGAGGTGGCTTATGGAGGAGGCAGAGAAAATTAGCACTCAACCCTGCTTTCTCCTGTCCAATCTTCAATAAAGTATCCTCTTTAATATTTTTATATGTTTTAAATATTAAATAAAATTTAATATGCTAGCGCGTCTTTTCGTAAAAAAGGACCGTACAAGTACAATCATTCTTGGATCCTATCTCCGACTTTCGTAAATACGATGCAGCCGAACTGGTGTTTTAACCAAATTTTCTTGAACTCGAGTGCCCAGTTATGCAGACAGATAGAAACAGATTGTCTAAAACTGCGAAAAAAGTCAGTGAAGTATGCTATTTTATAACAGCTGTATATATATAAAAAGCCGTATATAATAAGACATTTCCCAAATGACCAGACATACGCACATGTTACTAAGCTCCAAGTGTCTCGCTAACCATTTCCTCTATAATGACTGCATCATTTGTCCCCAAATAGAAAATAGTTCCAACCCTGTATGAGCCAATCAATACGTCGATGTGCAACTGACGTCATTACATTATACCGCGTCTTCCTGTACAAAAGCGACGTACAATTACATTCCTTCTTGGATCATATCTCTGAAAATACAGCTTTCGCAAATTCGATGAAGCGAAACTGATTTTTGAACCAAATTTCAGGAAATCGAGTGCCCAGTTATGCAGATGGATAAAAAATAGATTGTCTAAAACTGGGGAAAATTCAACGACGTATGCTATATTAGAACAAGCGTATAAAAAAGTTTACCAAAGACATTCCCCAAATGACCAGACATAAGCGCACGTGATTAAGCTCAATGTCCTTCTCTAACCACTACTTCTATACGGGCTGCATCATTTGTCCCCAAATAGAGCATAGATTCTATGAGCCAATCAATACGTTGATGTGTAACTGACATCATTACTATTTTTTTATATACTTGCCATTTGGAGAATATGCTACAAATTCTTAGGAGGGATTTTTTTTTACACGTCCAATCTAATATTGTGTACATCAATGGGTTTTTGTCAGTTTCATATTACCCAGTTATTCTTATCTTCATATTGTGCTCTCCAGATGAGGACAATTTTGGTCGATCGTAAACAAATATGGCACCATGTTGCTTACCAAAGCTTTCTCTTTGATTCTCAATCACAAGGAGCTTAATTTCAGTTCGCGGAGCATATCTCCTATTTGTTGCTGCATAAATCTGTTTTTATTTACAGTCGGCGGAGGAAAACAAAAAGTTAATATTGTACACGTCCATGAGTCATAATTACTTGCTCTTGGTCAATATAAGTTTAATTACAAAACTGGTTTATATACTTGATTAGTGTATGTATTTGAGCACAATTTCAACATCTCATGCTTTTTATTATGTCCTATAAAAATGATATGTGGATTACGTGTGTTTGAGTTTAATCATCGCAGACAAACTTACTTACCAATAAACTGATGTAAACAAACCCTAAACTGCCGAGTATCCGTGTTAATTAATTTATGAGATCGTGTTTAGAAAACCGAAAAACAATATAAAATCTATGCATGAAATTTTGTAAAGAATGGAGAATTCGGAGGTTTTAAACGAATCAAATATAATGATTTAGAAAAGGTCTAATTATAATGATTATTAAATTTACAAAGGTAATTTTTAATCTCTAGGGAAAAGTATAACTATATTCCTTTGTCTAGTTATATTCATTTGCTTACGTGTTCAGTAAACATACTTTCCGGCAATCTCATTTTATTTTTAAACTTCTCCTATAGTGATCCCTTCATAAGCCGCAAATCAGATACAGTAGAGCCCGATAATCTGAAATGATTGGGACCAGACCCCTTTCGGATTCAGCGAAGTCATTCTTAAAATAAACTTAAATTACATTATAACATGTGATTACATAAATATTACATATTACGTGTGATTACAACGTTTATTTTATAAGGTCTGTCTAAACCAGTGGTTCACAACTGGTGGTCCGTGAGAGCCTTGGGCGTTTTTATATAATGGCCCGGCACCATTATATAAAAACGTTTCCAAATAAATAGGGATTTTGAAAGCAATATTCATTGGACTAGATGGGCCGAATATATCCGATGACTATCAGGTGTTGAATTAAAATTTCTTAACAGTTTAACATAATTATTTTGTTATTAGAATATGATACGTTAGAATGTGAGTTCGTTAATCCTGTTTCCCTTTTGCCTGACGGATATTCTATAACCCCCCCCCCCTCGGAAGGTTTCCCCCTCAAGTCAGTGGGGTGTGGTGGTCCGCACATGCTCCAATTTCTGGCTTAGTGGTCCGCAGTCTTTCACTGGTTGGGAACCACTGGTCTAAACATTACCGAATCAGTGGGTATCCCATTTGGTAATGGGTACCCACTGGTACCCATTACCAAAATTTCGTACATGGTCCAATTTCTGGCTTAGTGGTCCGCAGTCTTCTACTGGTAGAGAACAACTGGTCTAAACATTACCAAATCAGTGGGTATCCCATTTGGTAATGGGTACCCAAAATTTCTTACATGGTCCAATTTCTGGCTTAGTGGTCCGCAGTCTTCTACTGGTTGGGAACAACTGGTCTAAACATTACCAAATCAGTGGGGATCCCATTTGGTAATGGGTACCCAAAATTTCTTACATGGTCCAATTTCTGGCTTAGTGGTCCGCAGTCTTCTACTGGTTGGGAACAACTGGTCTAAACATTAACAAATCAGTGGGTATCCCATTTGGTATCCCATTTGGTAATGGGTACCCAAAATTTCGTACATGGTCCAATTTCTGGCTTAGTGGTCAGCAGTCTTCTACTGGTTGGGAACCACTGGTCTAAACATTACCAAAAAATGGACGAAATGGGTGATAAGAGGGCGGAACGCTGCCTAGTACAGTAATAGTACAGTAGAGTGCAAGATTTTAGATGATCAGCAAATTGTTGAAAAGGTTTTGAAAGAACCTGTCAACGTCTCAGACGAGAGTGAAGGTAAAGCAGACAGTGACAGGGAGCAGAGGGTACCCCACCTAGACGAGGTGGCTGTATTTGATGTAGAGCAACACTTCGCCGCGACCCCAGCGGACACCCTTTTTCTAACTCGCTGTCGTAATTTGGCTTCCAGGAAGAGGTATCCTTTTCTTCGACAAACAAACAAAAAAAAATCAACAGATTTTTTCAAACCAATGTAGCTCAGTAATAATTAGTTCAGTATATTATCTAATTTTGAATTTTCTTGTAATTTTCAGAAATATACTTTATATTACTTAGTATCACTGTCGTTTTATTGTAACCTTGTGGGGAGTGTTAATGGTTCAGAAAGAGTGTCACATAGTGTAACAATTATTTATTAACTAACAAAGTACGTTACACACGGTACACACAACAATTTTAGGAAAAACATGGGACAATAACGCAAAACCAAGCATTATGGTCGCCATCTTGGCTTTTACTGAAGTTTCTTTCTGGCTTGCCACCAGAGGGCACTGTTCTTTGGCGAGCAGTGTTCAGCTGTACTACAGGGAGCCGTTACAACCTTAGTTATTTTTGATTTGTGGTTACGGATTAAGCGGACTTTCGGATTACCGAAGTTCGGATTATCGGGACTCTACTGTACTTGAATTTAGATGTATATATATATATATATATATATATATATATATATTTATTTATTTATTTATTTATTTATATATAAACGTGTGTGTATAAGCATTTGTATATGTATATACATATATGTGAGTGTGTGAGTGCGTTTATCTATTTATCTACCTACCTACCTACCTATCTATCTATCTGTCTATATATATATATATGTGTGTGTGTGTGTGTAAAATAACAAAATTCTGAACATCCCGAGCCACTTCTTTTACTTCTTTTGATGACACGGGACAGAAACCTTAACTCCCCGTATTCAGCGATAATGCCGAAAAGAAACACTGCACAGCAAACACGAGAATGAATTTTTACTGCTCGGTCTACGTTTATCGCATTCATCTAACTGCAAAAATACAGGAAATTACGCCCGCAGATTTAAGCGAGCAACTTTCGTTCAAGTGGCCATTCCCCGAGTCGAATGTGCATATTTCTTTTCACCGTTTATCGCCCGCCGAGGCTCTGTGATGGCGCACTGTTATCGCCCCCTGTTCACACCCTCTTAAGGCTGATGGTTTTTAATGCGGCAGGGGGGGGGGGGGGGGCTAAAGTGGGTGTTTGAATTGTTTTTCATCCGTGAAAACAGACGCGCCTGACAGCTGTTCGCCCCTTTGCTTGCTGCACGCCCGGCAATTTAAAACAAGCAGAATGGAACTAGAGCAGGCGGTTAAATGACTTTCCTACGACTCTCTCTGGCAGGGGAGAGTCGTGTGTTGATGTCTTGTTTACTAACGATACTGGATGCACGTGGGTGAAGGAGACTTTGGGCGGAAGTTGAGGAGGAATTGGTGATTTATTTTCCGTTACGAGGTGCTCGGTCAGGGTTGTGCAAACTTTTTTGAGCAGGAATACAAATGTGCAACATAACTTTTTTTTATTATTAATATTTTTTAAAAAATGAATTGGTAGGTAAACACGCTTAACTAAAAATAATTCACAACAGCATTTGCAAGGAAAAGCGAGATAAGAATAAACAGATTATTAATAGATCATTAATAATCTTGTTATTACTAGATTTTTCAGAAAATAATTAAAAAAAAGTATTATTGCAAAATTGCGTTTTTATGAGTTACAACAGACTTACGTTACGTTGACTTGCAGAATTACGCACAGACATACCGTTTTTATGAATTTCCTAGAGTACTTGAAAAGAAAAACGAGATAAAAATAAATAGCTTATTAAGAATCATGTCATTAATAATATTTTTGAAAAAATAACAAGAAAATATTATTGCAAGTTTACGTTTCTTTGACTTCCAGGAAAATGATTAATCAACACTTTTTCAATTGCACAATAAATTTAAAAAGATGGCGACATGTTTCGAACTAATTAATAATTCATTGTCAAGCCGAGGAGCATTAGGTGGGATTCTCGCTATCAACAGTTCGTAAATGCAACGGTTATCGAAAGTCTTTGATGTAGGGGTTGCCGCCATTGTTTATATCAAAGAGTTGATTACAATTTATGAATGCGTGTAGTAAACTACCGCGTGACTAAGAAAATACATTTAACCGTTTTAAAGCTCACCCCACTTTGTTTACACTGAAATACGGTAACTCTTAGAAAAGAATCCGAGCCTTTACCTACAATCCGCATTTTATCGTTACAAAAAGAAGAAATGAGAAGAAATTAACTGTTTTTGTTTATATAACTCAACAAACAACTTTAGAACTCTTAAGTTTTTGACTCGTTAAATTCGAACAATATTTAACTTTTGTTTTGAAATATCTTTGAAATTCGTTTCTGGGGGGGAAGTTTTCTCGCTTAGTTGGAAAGGAGGGAGGGTAGGTATTGACATTATTCCATTCTATTCTGTCGCTGCGCTGCACATTTGATATGCGAAATATCCAAAACCTCAAAAGTTTTTGTTTATGTAGCTCAACAAACAACCTTAAAACTCTACGTTTCTGACTCATTTGTTTTAAAATATCTTTGAAATTCATATCTAGAAGGAGGGATTTTTGCTTTGTTGGGAGGGGGGGGGATGAACTGATATTACACCATTCAATGCCGTTGCTGTACCACACATTTGATATCTGAAACATTTAAAACCTTATATTATATGATATATTAATAAACTGTATTAATTAATATTATATATATATATATATATATATATATATTTCAGGTAGTCTCTTCTAACGAAACTACCGCGGGTTATTAACGTACGATTATTTATCGTTGCTTACCTCTTTTTTTTTTTTGTTTTGACGCATTTTGGTACCTTTTTGTTTAACTGTTTACTTCTACCGGGTTTGGTGCGCTGCCAAAATCATAACTCGCGACGCAGCACGGACTCTGATTTTTTTCTGGAGGACCGTTATTGAAGAACGTAATCCTACGTTAAAAATTCTTATCATTACAAATTTCGTATTCACTCATTCTTCTAATTTTGGGAGAGCATGCACGCCTACGTTCATCATTGGACATAGATCTGAGTCCAGTGAGGCTCAATTGTCATCAGTGATAAGTCCCGACTTTTACTAAGTCCCGACGTAAGCATGTCTGATACGGTCCGGCCAACGGGCAGATCTCGCTTTAATGCTTACTCCACACCAACGGCGACGGAGACGAAAATCAAGCATCTTTGTTGTTGTGCATGCTTATTACAAACAAATTTTCACTCCCCCGGTTCGTCTCTGTCGCTAGTCTCTGCGGTTTCAAGTTGGAAGAACTTCAACTTTTGTCTCTGTCGCCATGCTCGACAGCCAGTCAGAATAGAAAGAGAAGATTACGCGCATGCTCAAATAAATTGTCTCTTCTCCCCGCCTCCTAGCGGTGAGAAGGCTTTTATGACAGCCACAGAGACAGGTGGCAAAATGTGTCTGTCTTTCTTTGCTGTCGCCGTTGGTGTGGATTAGGCATTACTGTAGATGGAAGGCCACAAGGGCGACAACAGGGAGTTGTTGTCTGGGAAGCCATTTCGTATGGCAGCTTTTTTCCGTTGGTAGTCATCCATCGCACCATCATAGCACACCATCAAGGACATTCTAGTATGCCCCGTTGTATTGCCGTTCATTTCTCGTACGTATTTTCCAGTAAGATAATGCCTCGCCACACATGACTCTCGTAACCTTAGTGCTAACAGCACAGTTCCTTCGCCAGCCAAATCTGTCCCCTATGAAGTGAATAGTCCCCTATGAAGTGAATAGGAATCTGTCCCCTTGGAATGTGATAGAACGTCGCCTATGTCCATACCATAATAAAGGGGAATTTGCCCACCAACTGATCTCCGTTTGGTAAGAATTACCGCAGACTCCATCCGTTTGCTTTATGAATCCATGTCTCCTAGGGTAACAGCTTGTATCCGGGCCACAGTTGCCCCAACTAAGTATTGACTTGCTTCCTTTATGTCGATTTTTTGGTATCAATAAATTGTCCAATTGTTCTGATAGTGTAATTATTTCTTTTTATGTGTATGTACAGTTTACTTACCAAATTTCATCTCAATTCGACGATTCCATCTGGGGACGGTCAATTTTTTAAAACTTTTTTTAATTTTTTTTTTTTTTTTTTTTTTTTTGGGGGGGGGGTCACAGATTATGTTTGATAGTTTTAAACTAACGTATTTATCTGAAGAAAGTGAAATACTCTCCATACTTCCAAAATTCCGAGAAACTTTAAAAAGTTTTACAGAATTTTTATCCTATTATCATTGGTTGAAATAACTAAACACGCAGACAAGTTTAACTATAATTTATTCATTTAAGAATTTTACTTTTTATTTCAATAGTTAATGTTTTAAACCCAATATGTCTGCCACTCGTATCATTTTTTTTTTTTTTGTGAGTATGCATGTTCCCATTCTAAAACAATAATATAATCTAACATTAAAACTCTTTTCTTAGTTTGTAAAAACAAACTATAGTTTAAACTGAGTTTTAAAAATGCAAATGAGAGAGGCGGAAAAAAAATATTAACCATATTACGGAATGAAAATAAAAGGGAGAAATAGGACGACAGCCAAATTTTCACAGTGACTTGTTAACGAGTCATAATTTGTTGCATGGCAGCTGCCCAGCATGCATCAGGAAAGTATTTCGAGCATACAAGAAACGTTTACTCTTTACAATGCGGCATTATAGATAGCAACTGATTCTTTATGTTTGCACTCCAATGAGAACTAAATGAATCTTGAAATTTTAAAAGCAGTGAAAAATGGGCAACTGGGATGACTATGCAAATTGAATTAGCTCAGCATAGAAAATTCATTTTAGAAGTTTTAAACTGTTTTACGAATTGAAAATAACTAGAAAAAGTACATTTTTCTTTCTCTCTCCCTCATATATATATATATATATATATATATATATATATATATATATATATATATATATATATATATATATAGAGAGAGAGAGAGAGAGAGAGAGAGAGAGACGGTTATATAACTATATACGGTTATATAGACCGTTATTCCGGGGGACCGTTATTTAATATGTATATATATATATATATATATATATATATATATATAGACATACATACATACATACATATATATATATATATATATATATATATATAGACATACATACATACATACATACATATATATATATATATATATATATATATATATATATATATATATATATATAAAGAGCACATTTTTTAATTTTCTGTTTTTATTTCATTTGTCTTCGAGAAACGCCTTTTAATTTAATCTCGGTTGAGGGATTTAGGGATTTTAGAAACAATTTAGTTAAGTTACTAGTTAGTATTTTTAGTCATAGTTAATTTCAGTTTAAACTAGAACAGAAAGCGCAGTAAATTGTTACTCAAGTCA
This sequence comes from Dolomedes plantarius, assembly GCA_907164885.2. Taxonomy (NCBI): domain Eukaryota; kingdom Metazoa; phylum Arthropoda; class Arachnida; order Araneae; family Dolomedidae; genus Dolomedes; species Dolomedes plantarius. The sequence goes on along the minus strand of OU015495.1, from coordinate 175,788,430 downwards.
GATAGCAAATATGGAAAATAAATATATAGCAAATTTGAAATATTTAACTTAATTCTAGATTATCTGATTTAAATACCTCTCGATTCTCCTCCCATTTCAAAATATTCTAATAATAGCCATTAAAATTAATCAGTTCTTGTGAAATGTAAAATGCTTATCGCTATTAACTTTCAAAATATTAATTCGGTATGAATTACGAAGTTAATATTTTCAGCACTAAGTGTATGTATCGAGGAAAAAGCGACATTACAGAACAGCTAGAATTTTTCTTTCTCCTTATTATTTCAACCTATGTCACTGCGTGTAACACTAGTTGTGAATATACCAATTTTTGATTGCTTTTTTTAGAACATAAAAAGCATTTTAAGCATTAAAAATAGTTCTTGTGATGACAAGCTATACATCATTTTCAGTTTTTTTTTCCTCTCACTTCTTCCCGGCTGACTTTTCACGCATTAGCCTTTAAAAGAATATGCTTGTAGTTGCACGTTACTTTCAGATTGTGAGCAACTACGGGACGGCGCATTTACTTTAAATCATATTAAAATTGGACACTACATTTATTTTAAAAAACAATTATTTGTTTCATTTAAAAAAAAACGAAATTTGAAACAAAAAAAAAATAAAAACCAAAATTTAAAGAATATTTATTACAGGAAAGTTAACCTTTCAGCGGGCGAACCCGTGTACAGTGTAGGGCATTTAATTACCTTAAAACAATGGATGCATGCATGGGTTGGAACAAGCAAGGAAGACAAAGCATTGACATTAAACATCCATTTATTTGATAATGCACAAATTTCAATTAAATTGTCATAGCTAATAATATAAAAATCTCTTTCATATTAACATTTTTAATATTGAGAACTCAGAAGCAGAGGCAAACTATATTGTCAAAGAAGATTTTTGGAGTCTATTGGGGAGGCACTTACTATAGCTGATGTATGCAGCGATGATGGTAGCATCGACGACAGGGACCCAGAATCATCTCTAGTCTAGGAGCATCTTAGCGGGATATTCGCACTTCTCCAAGACTCTGGGGGCAGACGAGAGTCTCTATCATCTAACTCTGAGGAACCAAGTCTGAGATCGATCTCTTTCTTTTCCAATTCCTTCCGTCCTTAGCGGAGCTGTAGTCCGTTTACAGGGGGGCCATTCTGGCGCACCCCTCACTTTCATTAGGCAGTGGGCATTTTTCTTTCAGTGGTTCCTGCCCCAATTGGTTCTTTATTAAACAGCCTCTTTTGCCTCTGTCCATAGTCTATGAAGTAACTCCCCCACCATAATTTTATTTTGCAAAACAACTTTGACCCTTCTCATCTGAAGTTTTTACTGTGGGCCATAAAATAACGACCATCCATCTTGTAAAATTTAGACTTTAGATCGCTATCACTGGCCACACCGACAGCTATTCTTCTATTTTTTATTGGTTTACAAGCCTGTATTTACCCCTGCCTCTGCATCCTTTATAATACATTCGTTATTGGCCACACACCGTGGGGAATTATACCATTTCACTTCTACATACAGAGTGCAACATTTTCGTAATTCTGAATGGTTTGTTTTTACGTGTAAGGTTTGAATGTTCTAAGCACTTTCTATTTATAGCGACACCCTTTCTAATGCAGGTCCGATTTTCCAACCGTTGCATTCCATTCCATTTATTGGTAGTAGTGATTTAACCGTGGCAAACCAACGATTATACTGAATTACAATACGGCAAAAGCAGGAGTTTATGTAGTCGATCAAATGTGCCGCTATTACACGGTATCCCTCATATCACGAAGATCGACAATCTCATTATTTTTTAGGTTTTTGGACATAATAGGAATCCATTCGCAAGTTGTCCTTAGATCCAATAAACCGGACAGTTTTGAAATAAGGCGATTGTATCTGCCTTATTGCCTTTCCAATGACAAGATATAAAATGTTGATAATATTGAGATATATTTATAATTAAAGGCCAAAGAATCCAGATAGAATCGCCTTATTTCAAAACTGTCCGGCTTATTGGATCTAAGGACAACTTGCGAATGGATTCCTATTATGTCCAAAAACCTAAAAAACAACGAGATTGTCCATCTTCGTGATATACGGGATGCCATGTAATAGATGCACATTTGATCGACTACATCAACTCCTGCTTTTATCGTATTGTAATCCAGAGTAATCACTGGTTTACCACTGTTAAATAACAACTAGCAATGAATGGAAAGGAAAAGAAGGGTCAGAAAATAAGATCTGTATTAGAAAATGTGTAGATGTAAATAGAAACTGCTTAGAACATTGAAACCTCTGGCCCTGATTTTCCATTAGGCCCAGTAGGCCCGGGCCTAGGGGCCCCCTAAAAATTTTAATTTTAAAAGGAAAAAGAAAAAAATTCCCAATTCAAATTTTTTTTTAATTTTACCTTTTTAATAGCAATTTTTTATATATCCTTTTAAATTTAATTTATTTCAAAACTGTCCGACTTATTGGATCTAAGGACAACTTGCGAATGGATTCCTATTATGTCCAAAAACCTAAAAAAACCGAGATTGTCCATCTTTGTGATATACGGGATACCGTGTAATAGCTGCACAGTTGATCGACTACATAAACTCCTGCTTTTGTCGTATTGTGATCCAGTATAATCGCTGGTTTACCACGGTCAAATCACGACTAACAATGAATGGAAAGGATTACAGGGATCAGAAAATGAGACCTGCATTCGGAAGGGTGCAGTTATAAATAGAAACTGCTTAGAACATTAAAACTATACATGGAAAAACAAAACATTCAAAATTACGAAAATGTTGCACTTTGTACACTTGCGCGCCCGTTGAAGGGTTAAGCCTCCTGATAAAGACATTTTAGTGTTTGAAAACTGTATTTGCCATTTGTTAATAGCAATTACGTATGAACGACTTTTTTTCTAGTTTTATGGATTTATTTTCTGTATTTTGTTTCATTTACACATTTTGTAAAGTTGTTCATATGTGTATAGAATTTACTTGACCCTCTCAAAAAGTTATAGCAAACAATGGTACGCCACGACCCTACAATTTTATCAGGTCGTACTCAAGTATGAAAATGTTAGGAATCACTGCCGTAGCTGATTATTACAATGAGAGCTATTTAATTATATCTTCTAGAGATTTTAGGGAGAAATATGTTGTTAAAACTTCATAATGGCAGAATTTCCTAAAAACTGTAATATTAAAGTTTTTTTCGCCCAAAATTACTTACTAAATTTTGATGGGAAATATTTCCAACGTATAGGTAATATAATCTTTCCCGTAGCTGATTATTACACTGAGAGCTATTTAATTATATCTTCTAGAGATTTTAGGGAGAAATATGTTGTTAAAACTTCATAATGGCAGAATTTCCTAAAAACTGTAATATTAAAGTTTTTCGCCCAAAATTACTTACCAAATTTTGATGGGAAATATTTCCAACGTATAGGGTAATATAATCTTTCCCGTAGCTGATTATTACACTGAGAGCTATTTAATTATATCTTCTAGAGATTTTAGGGAGAAATATGTTGTTAAAACTTCATAATGGCAGAATTTCCTAAAAACTGTAATATTAAAGTTTTTCGCCCAAAATTACTTACCAAATTTTGATGGGAAATATTTCCAAAGTATAGGTAATATAATCTTTCCCGTAGCTGATTATTACACTGAGAGCTATTTAATTATATCTTCTAGAGATTTTAGGGAGAAATATGTTGTTAAAACTTCATAATGGCAGAATTTCCTAAAAACTGTAATATTAAAGTTTTCGCCCAAATTACTTACCAAATTTTGATGGGAAATATTTCCAACGTATAGGTAATATAATCTTTCCCGTAGCTGATTATTACACTGAGAGCTATTTAATTATATCTTCTAGAGATTTTAGGGAGAAATATGTTGTTAAAACTTCATAATGGCAGAATTTCCTAAAAACTGTAATATTAAAGTTTTTTCGCCCAAAATTACTTACCAAATTTTGATGGGAAATATTTCCAACGTATAGGTAATATAATCTTTCCCGATTTGGTAAGTTTAATAAAAACCTTAATCTAGGCAATTTTCGCGGCTAATATTAAAGTTAATATCCTCATATACTGCCACTCTTACATTAGTATTGGTGAAATGATGTCAAAATTACAACTCTTTTACTGCATGTTTTATTACGACAACATTATCACAATAATACAACAAATTTCCTCCTTATATTTATCTTTCTGGAGGGTTCAAATTCACGTCATGTTCTATTTATCAAGTGATAAACAATACTCTGCGATTAAGAAAACATTGTTTAGATTATACACCATGTCTCATTTGATGCAGTTATAAACTTTCTCACTACAGAAGACAGAAATACAATTTCTGTAGATAAGGATCAGGGAATGTCATTACTGGGCAATGTTACGTATCGTATTCTTTCTCGATCCAACAGGAAATTGTGGTACTTAAAACGTCTCTTATAGGGATACTGGAAAAAATGTGTCCTGATCGATGCTGTTGATTATTGGGGGAAAAACGGTATGATATCTCGTTATTTTATTCCTTCGTGGATGGTCTTTTGTAGGTTTTACCATTGACTTACAATCATTAAATATTGGCAGAAGTTTCAATGCAATGCAAACTGTTTTTGCGTTAAAATTAATGTGTGCATCAGCATAACATAAAATATATTAAGCAGGAATTAAAACTGATTTGATAGTACTCAGGGCGGTATAGAGCAGAAGCTACTTGATTCAGAAAAGCTAATACTGGTGGATATTTGTAGTAAGAACATAGGAGAGAGAATTCACGAATGAAAAAAATAAATATAGGTTGTAAAATAACCTCAAAAATGGATGCGTGCACGTGTTGGGGGCAAGCAAGGAAACACAGAGAACTGGCTTTTATCATACATTTATTTGACAATGCTAAAAATTCTTTTAAAGTGTAATTAATAACATAATAAGATTCCCCTTCATATTATCATTTTACGCCTAAGGAATCAGAATCAGAGGCAAACTATTTGGTCAAAATAATTATTTTTTAGGATCTATCGGGAGGCACTTACTACTGTTGAAGAATACAGCGATGAAATGACTTCGTTGACAGGGGCCCATATCATGTCATATTCAGGATCATCATGTCGGATTCCAGTAACTACCGCTAGACTCCGAGACAGTTCAATCGACACTCTATATCGTCCGAGCTCTAGGAAAACAGCCAGCGCAATCTGTCGACTTTTTATTTATTTATTTATTTATTTTAGAGGCTGTTGTCCATTTACCGGGGCGATTTAGGTTTGCCCCTTATTCTCTAATTGGACAGTGGGCTGCTTTTCTCTTAGCAGTTCCTGCCCCAATTGGTCCCTTATTTCCCTGCTCTTGTTCACAGTCTACCAAGTACCTCCCCACCATAAATTTCGTTTCAGATACAACTTTGACCATTATCTGAAAGTTTTATTGTGTGGGCCATAAAATAACTTCACCATTTATCTTGCAATATTTATAGTATTTTGATCGCTATCAATGGCCACACATACAGCTTTTCTTTTACGCCACCTTAATGTACAAGCCTTTATTTTTTGCCTCTGAAGTTTTTAAAAGAGTTTTATTCTTGACCGTCTTTCGACCACACACCGCGGTGAATTATCACATCCAGCGCTTCTACAATAAACAATAGTAATAATTCGTTTTATTGCCTCCAGGTGGCGTGATATACTGGTAACGTAGTTAAGCATTAAAATAGCTAATTATTTTGCACCCTGTGAAACGTAAAGATAACACGACACAAATTATATGGCCTATAACTATAAGGATTTACTGCTGATTATAATCAGCAGTAAAATCCTTAGTGTATTCTAAACACTTGGAAATTTGCTTGTGATACAGTCGCAACGATTACATCGCCATATTGTCCAGTGTAAGACCTTTGTCGCTAAAGGAACTGAAGAATGTGACCGAGAAATTCGAAGAAAAAAATTATCTGGGTGTGGCCTCTGGTACAGACGGTCTGTTGGTTGCGAAATCTAAAGCAGATTTTGTCGCACTGAACAAGGAAGTACGTCTAGCTATCATTTTTTGAACTGTTTTTTGATGCAAGCTACATTAGCAGAGTGTAACGCAATCAATCCCAGAGATATGTTTTCAAGAAAGTTCAAGCACTTAGAATTCTCATTTGTTATACTAAAAGCTGTGTTTACGCATTTTTTCCCTCAATTTCAGAGAACCAAAGACACCTGGTGGAATTAAAACTAACTATTTTTTTCACATATACTGCTCCTAATTTTTTTAGTAAAGTATTTCTCAATTTTCGTCTGTCTGGGCATGGTCATTTATCATAACTGTCCCCACAGATAATAAGGCAAAAAAGACGTGTTTGATATGTGTATCTTGAAAGTTTAATGGCATTTTAATATATAGATGAAGCATAATACGCTAGATATTTTATCAAATCGAACTCGAAAGAAGCAAGACAAGGGTTAAGTCATCGTTAGAAAGATTGCGACAAAAAAATACTGAATGAAAAGTAATTAATACTCTCACTAACTATTGATATAAATGTGGTGTCACCATGGTCTCGGACCCAAAAATTCTACATTCACTGAATCACATATGCTAATTTTCTGTTCACTACTTTCAACTAAAGAAGCAATTTAAAATCGGCATTACTGCGCATGCCTGATTTCCCGTGAACACAGATTTAAAAACCCAGTTGTTTTTCAGCTCGACACACATACCCTTTTCCCTGCAGGAATTTGTGTGTCATTTCCTTTCCGAGTTGGGAAAGATCTATTTTTGCTTTATGTGTTAAATTATAATTTTTATTCTGACGATTAAACTCCTTCCAGTTTATGCTTGCATTCGTCATTGCATTTCATCACGAATACGCAGCGGCATGATAGCCATATATTCCACTAGCCACTAGCGCAAGGTTAGTAGTCCTACCTCAGAAGGGCTACATAAACATAAAATCACGAATATATAATAATGCATAAATTCAAAAATGGGTTCGCTAGATACTTTATATACAGATATTCTAAGATTGATAAAACTTTATATGTTTCAAACTGTTCCTTTTTCCTTTTTCGGTCGATTTTTCCTTCGCTGACAACCATTTTAGTTACTTATCTTGTGAATATTTACACTTGGATGAAAGTTCTCAAACAAGCGTATCATTTTAGACTTATATGAATGATCTTCCACAGTTGTTCGACGAGATGGTTCAGTGGAACCACATTTCCTACTGCAGATATTTCCGACGGTGCACGAATCGGATTATTTTAAGCGACCTTGAGACAGAAACTAATGTAAGAAAGAGTTAAGAGGGAACTGGTGATTATCCGAAACTTCTTATGTAAATGAAAAAAAAAAGGTAAAACAGAAAGTTTAGGGATAGGAATAGAAGGAAGTTTAGAAAATATAATGTTTCTTACCATTGTAAGTATAAGTAAGAGTTAAGAACTGAATATACATTTTTGAGTTGCAGGATTCTGGACCTCAGTTCAGGAGCCAATCAGATTGCGAGATTGTCTCGTTCTCAGACAATGATAATTTAGTGGGTAGAAATTTCTGAAAGAGCGTTACAACTGCTTCCCGACCCTGAACTTTAGTTTAGGAGCCAGTTGAAAGTTCTTCAAGACGTATGTTTTAAAAGTACTAAATTCATGTAAGCCCCTCTGGTAATAATGGGAAGTATTCCCTAACGTACTGTCTAATACTCTGTTTAACACTTTTTAAAGTCCGTATATGGGCTCGAGGTAGCCTTGTGACAGCGCGCTGGCTTTCGGTGCTGAGTGTGTTCGGATCGAATCCCGACGCGCGCCATTAATGCCTCCGTGTCTAAGCCGGATATGGGCAAGTTAAATCCGTAGACCGGAAAGTTTCTCTATGAGGTCAGAGACGGTTGGAGAGAGTACGATCCCCCCCCCCCCAGATATCGCCCCTGGCGATGCTTGGTCAAAATTGAGGTGGCAACTAGCTGAGACGGACTCCGACCCTTGTGTTGCTGTATGATACCGGAGCCGCTGACTTCAGCCCGAAGCTTATATGTACCTGAACTGGTACTTCCAGCCAGGGGCATTAGAACAACAGAAACAACAAAAGTCCTTATAAATTGATAGCTGAAACTACAAGTATCCGAAGGTGGCTGAAATAACTGGAAATAAAGGCGAAAAAGGTTTTTAAAAAATGTCGAATGAAAGAAATGGTCGAAAAGAGCCTGTAATAATTACATGAAAAATGCCGGATAATTACCGTAAAATCTTGACTATAATACACATACGTGTATAATGCGTATGCTGGATTTTTCGCGAAATTTTCGGAAAAAAAATAAATTCGTTTATAATGCGCCCCATAACTATTCAATATTTAATTTAAAAATTGCACAAATATTTATTAGCATAAATAAAATTTGTCATAAAAATAAACGAAAACGTCAAATTCCATAGAAAAAACCCCTTAAATATTTAATTCAAAACAAACAATATTGTGAAATTATCAGTCTTAATCACTTTCACTAGAATACAGTTCATCTATTGTTTGTCGTTTATTCAATGTTTAAAAATACGTTTTTTTTTGTACACGAGTATAATACGCATCCTCATTTTTGCGGACTGAAATGTGAAAAAAAAAAAATGCGTATTATTCTCAATATTTTACGGTATACAGAAAACTGCCAATTTCCCTTTTCAACTGTCCAATGAGTTATTAAAATTTATTTTAAGACTACAAGGATTTTGTTTTATTGATTCCAACACAAGATTTTTCACGATTCAGACTATTTAAAGTTTTGAATTATTACAGTTGAAAGTACATAACTTCATTGAAAAAAAAAAAAACTTAAATGGAATTATTATGAAACTTCACGAACTTGAAAAAAAATGGAACATAAGAATTTCTCCCAAAATTAATTTTTTAATTACATAAACGTAAGTCAAGAAGCGCGTAATTGCTTCCGTTTTAGTTACATTTCTTTTTAGGATAAGGGTATCATGAAAGAGAGATGAAATAACAAAAAAATGCATGGTCTTACATTATATGCAGGAGTAATTAAATGAACATTTTTTCTTTTATTTTTAACTCTTCGGTGTTAGTTTAAGCATATTAATCTATAAACACTAAACTACATATTTCTGATATTTATATTCAAAGATTTACAGCTTCTTTTCAAATTATTAAAATATAATTATATCTATGTAATTCCATAACATATATATCGTAACTAATTAACACTAGAATGACGGCTGCCGTCATTTTGACGGTTTCGGACATACTATTGAGCGCTATGTCTGTATTTATGTCCACAGGCTTCAGAAATTTTATGACTTTTTCTAATTATACGCGAAATATGCTTACACTTTTACAAAATTATATTCCATAGTAAAGAGGGGGAGAAAATGTGTTGTATACCTACTAAAACTGTAAGCCATCAATTTGACTGCAATATAGAAAACAGGCGGAAATCTTTAAAATAACACCGGAAAAATGTTAGTTACTTTTCGTCTCTTCTTCCTTTTGCAAATAGCAGATATATTGGCTCTTCGGAAATATTGGTGTTGAAAAATAAGGTCTGCACAAACCATGCATATATAATTGCGGATAAACCAAGTTCTCAGCTCGGCATACCTGCATAAAAATATATCTAAATATATGCTAATTTATTATATATCGGTATGAAATAGTTCAAAATTTAAAGTATTTAACCATTTTTTTTAAATTAAATATTTTAAATTTTGATTTTATTTGGTACCGTCAAAATGAGGGCGTTCAGTCTTTTTAGTATAAGGAAAAAATTCCCGTCTTTCTACTGTTAAATTAAATTTTTACTTTAAGAGGGAATCAACTCTAAATATTTAAATATCGATTATAATCCCTTCACTTCTAACTGCAGTATTGTGTAGCACTCTAACTTTCACTGTTTTTCTATACACTATAACAGGGGTGGGCAAATAGCTGCCCGCGGGCCACATGCGGTCTTCTACAGACTTTTGCTGGATGAACTCTTAATATTTTAAATATCGATTATAATCCAGTCACTTCTAACAGCAGTATTGTGTAGCACTCTAATTTTAACTGTTTTTCTATACACTATAACAGGGGTGGGCAAATAGCGGCCCGCGGGCCACATGCGGTCTGCTACAGACTTTTGCTGGATCAACTCTTAATATTTTAAATATCGATTATAATCCATTCACTTCTAACAGCAGTATTGTGTAGCACTCTAATTTTAACTGTTTTTCTATACACTATAACAGGGGTGGGCAAATAGCGGCCCGCGGGTCACATGCGGTCTGCTACAGATTTTTGCTGGATCAACTCTTAATATTTTAAATATCGATTATAATCCATTCACTTCTAACTGCAGTATTGTATAGCACTCTAATTTTCACTGTTTTTCTATACACTATAACAGGGGTGGGCAAATAGCGGCCCGAGGGCCACATACGGTCTGCTACAGACTTTTGCTGGATCAACTCTTAATATTTTAAATATCGATTATAATCCATTCACTTCTAACTGCAGTATTGTATAGCACTCTAATTTTCGCTGTTTTTCTATACACTATAACAGGGGTGGGCAAATAGCGGCCCGCGGGCCACATGCGGTCTGCTACAGACTTTTGCTGGATGAACTCTTAATATTTTAAATATCGATTATAATCCATTCACTTCTAACAGCAGTATTGTGTAGCACTCTAATTTTCACTGTTTTTCTATACACTATAACAGGGGTGGGCAAATAGCGGCCCGCGGGTCACATGCGGTCTGCTACAGATTTTTGCTGGATCAACTCTTAATATTTTAAATATCGATTATAATCCATTCACTTCTAACTGCAGTATTGTATAGCACTCTAATTTTCGCTGTTTTTCTATACACTATAACAGGGGTGGGCAAATAGCGGCCCGCGGTGCACATGCGGTCTGCTACAGACTTTTTTGTGGCCCGCCAAGACACCCAGAAAAATCCGGACAGCCAGAAAAACTGCCAAAGACAGCCAGAAAAACAGCCAATATTTTATTTAATTTATATTTATTGATTCAATTTATACCTTTTCTGAAATGCAAATTTAACTAATAAATGCAATAATTTTAAAAGGTGAGGGCCTCCGCTAACCTCCGTTTACAAAAATGGCTCCCGGGCCATAACAATTGCCCTCCCCTGCACTATAATATAATTTTTACGTTGCTGGATAAACGTTCTTAATTATTTCTATTTTTTTACATCACTATTTATATTACTAATATTTCTGTAAATAAGACAGAAAAATAAGATGAAAATTCCAAAATTTATAACTTTTTCTTTTCAGCCAGTTACATCAATTTTAATCACTACTAGTTGATACCCGTCAAAACATGACGGCTAGTTAGTAAATAAATTTACTAATACACAAATTATACTCAACACATCATTACCAAAGGTTGGAAATCCTAATAATATGCAGAAATAAATTAATGTGTTTAAGCTGCATCGTGCTTAGTGAGTATCTAAAGCCATATTTAAAAATGTCACTGAGCATGTGCAGAAAGCAACTTTTTTTAATTGTAAATTATCGCAAATTAAACAGCGCGAAATAAACAATTTACATCAGGTTTAATTTTATATTTCACAAACATAATTATCATAAAAATAAAAATGGCAAAGAGAGAACTACAGAGACTCCTCGGAATAAACGTGTTTATGATTAAAATATGTCACTGAGCATGCGCAGGAACAGTGAGTTTCTAAAACCAGATTTAAACATGTCACTGAGCATGCGCAGGAACAGTGAATTTCTAAAACCAGATTTAAACATGTCACTGAGCATGCGCAGAAATCAATTTTTAATTGAAAATTATCACTAATTAATAGAAATTGTGGTTTCAGAAACCAAATTTGACAAATCTGCAGATTACAATCTTTCGTTTAAGACCAAAATGAAGTAAATTGATGCAGTAGTTTTATCTCACGGACTGCCCAAAAAGTCATCTTAGCAACTTAAAATATATAGATTTTTTGCTAATTTTTAAAAAAAAATTAAACCAACTTTTCGTTGACTTCAAAAGACACAACATGAATAATTTATAAGTTATACTTAATAAAGTGAGGCATCCAAACGCACTTTTAATCCCGACTGTGTAAGAAGTTTTTATCATATCGCATAATGGGTATTACGAGAAACGAGAGCAACAGATGTTCAGCTAAGTATACAACTTCATTTGATTATAACAAGGCGGAACTTGTCCTACATTGTTAATGAAATTACGCACACGTTTCATACTGAATAAAACAAAATAACCTTAACCCTAATAACTTTTCGAGATATAAAGCGGAGAGAGAAAAGTGGACTTTTCCGTCTTCGCATTCCATCGGTTGATGTGCCCTAGCTTTTTTTTCTCCCTAGTTTAAACTAGAGCGATTTAGATAGCAGTTGTAAACATCAAATATTTATTTTTCTTTATTTCCTCTGAGAGTCATTCGAGAAAAACAAAAGCGAATTGACATGTCTAGGTTATCTTTTAGGGCCTGTTCACATAGGAGTCCGTTGCGTTGCGTTAAGGAAAAGATGACGTTGAGATGAAAATAAACTAATCATAGGCCTCCAAACGATTAGCAATGAAATTTTTAACGCCTATGATTGGTTTATTTTCGTCTCAACGTCATCTTTTCTTTAACGCTACGCAACGGACTCCTATGTGAACAGGCCCTTATTGTTTTACTGCATTCAGCTGCATTACATTTAAAGGTCAAACACACAATGTAGAAACGCAGCGAGTCACACAGACCACATAGTCACAGCACTGATCAGATATCGGAAATTTACTTTATTTGTGGTCTTCGAGTGACTTTCCTCTTGTGAATGTGTTGATTGAATCCGACAAATTACCATGTGACGTCACTTTTAGGCAATAGTGACTGCACGATGAAGTGAAACTATAGTCACCCGTAGAGCAATAACTACGTCGAAGTGACCTGGATGTTGCTACGCTTCCATATAGCGAGACTTGAAAGCGACTTCTATACATGGTTACGGTGCTGTTAGGGCGTCTTAATACTGACGGGTTATGAACGGTGGCTCCATCTGTGATTAAAACCGCTTTAAAAAAAAGGAAGAAGTTTATTTAAAGGTGAATTAACGAGATTTATGCTGGATTACTCGCGTCTTAAAAGAGTTAAAATCCCCGGTGAATGAAGGAAAAAAATTGGAATAGCGATATGGCGATAAAGGAAAAATGCTTTGTCTGATAACATACAAAGAATGTTATTACAAGAGGTTAAACATTTCAAAAAAGATGCAAAAAATAACTGAAATTTATCACCATGAATAAGATAAGTTAAATGTTTTATAATCAAGGATAAACAGCAACTAGATTGTCAAGATTAAAATTACATGCCCCTCCAAAGCAAATATAATTATCTATGCTAGAAAATATTTATGATTATAATTATCTTGAATGTTTAAAATAATTTATCACGTATAATTTAATATTCTAAGGTAGGAGATAAAAATAGAACGTCAAGATTCGCGAGATATAATTGAAGCAGATTCTGTAGAACAAAGTCTCAGATTCATACAGTTTATCAAGTAATCTTTTAATCTATAAGATTGTAAAAAAAAGGATACACACACACATATACTTTGTGTGTGTGTGTGTGTGTGTGTGTCTGTCTACATTTTACAACAATGAACATGAGTTTTTTCAGTATTGCCATTATTGAGTACTTATCTTGTTTATCGACCAAAAAAAACGGAAATAATTTTCTAACATGTCTGCCGTTTTCTTTTCTGTATCCCTGTCTCAATCTATATAATTCTGCATTTTATTTTATAAATACGAGCATTCACGTAATTTCATTATTGAGTCCTTAGTATCT